>CM057820.1:4501179-4622533 GCA_030067965.1 Latrodectus elegans
AATTAGACATTTTAAGTGACTACAAATATCTGGAAACAAAGTGAATCTTGTACATGACACCCTTGCTAACATTTTGATGAATTAATATTTAATATCACATGGTTAGAGTCATAAAAATTTAATTTTTCTAAAATTCGATCAAAAAGGACACAAAAATAAACGGGCGGGTACGTGATTGGTATAATTTAGGTTGCTAGAAAAGTCTGGAGCCCAACTGAATCTTGTAAAGGAGACTATTGCAAACATTTCGGTGCAATATTATATATAATCCCATGATTGGAGTCGTAGCACTCCTCTATTTTCAAAACTTCGGCCAAAAAGTTAAAAAAATTTAAATTCTTTAAAAGTTGGATGGTGATTAGTAGGAGATTTTAGGCGACTAGAGACGTCTGGAACCAAATTGAATTTGTAGAGGAGACTCTTGCGAACATTTTGATGTATTGATATTTAAGATGACATGGTGGGAGTCATAACATTCGTCAATTTTTTTAAAATAAAATCAAAATGTCACAAAATTGACTTTTTATAGGGTTGTTGATTAGGACATTTTATTTGTCAAGAAATGTCTAAAACCAAATTCAAAAAGAACAAAAAAATGAATTTTGAAAAGGGCGAGAGCCGTGATTGGGACATTTTAGGTGGCCAGAAATATCTGAAGTCAAACTGAATCTTGTAGAAAATGCTGCATCGAACATTTTGATGTAACAATATTTAAGATACCATGGTTGGAGTCATCACACTCCTCAATTTTTTCAAATACAATCAAACAAACACAAACTTGACTTTTTAATCGGAGGGGTATTATTAAGACATTCTAGTTGTCAAGAAATGTCTATAACCAAACTGAATCTTGTAGAGGAGACTATTGCAAACATTTTGATGCATTAATATTTAAGATCCTATGGTTGGAGTCATAACACTCTTCAATTTTTCAACAATTTGACTGAAAAGACAGAAAATTTCAATTCTTTAAAATAGAGTGATGATTAGCATATTTTAGGCTAATTGAGATGTCTTGAACCAAATTGAATATTGTATAAGAGATTCTTCGGAACATTTTTATCAATTAATAATTAATATCGCATGGTTAGAATCATAAATATCTTAATTTTTCTAAAATTCGATCAAATAGAACAGAAAAATAAAAGGGCGGGGGGCGTGATTGGGACATTTTAGGTTGCTAGAAAAGTCTGCAGCCAAACTGAATTTTGTAGAGGAGACTATTGCAAGCATTTTGGTGTATTAATATGTGAGATCCCATGGCTGGAGTCGAAGCACTCCTCTGATTTCAAAACTTCGACTAAAAAGTTAAAAGCCTTTGAATTCTTTAAAAGGGGGAGGGTGATTAGGACATTTTAGACTCCTAGAAATGTCTGGGACCAAAGTGAATATTACAGAAGAGACCGTTGCAAAAATTTTGATGTATTATTATTTAAGATCCCATGGTTGGAGGCGTTGTACTCCTCATATTTATAAAATTCGACCAAAAACACATAAAAATTTGATTTCATTAAAGGGACGGGGGGGGAAATAGGACATTTTAAGTGCCTAGAAATGTCTGGAACCAAGATGAATCTTTTAGAGGAGACTTTTGCGAAGATTTTGATACATTAATATTTAATAACCCCTGGTTATAATCATAAGACTCCTAATTTTTCTAAAATTCGATAAAAAAAAACAAAAAAATGAATTTTGAAAAGGGCGATCGTCGTTGTTTGGACATTTTAGGCGGCTAGAAATGTCTGAAGTCAAATTGAATCTTGTAGAAAAGGCTGCTGCGAATATTTTGATGTAAAAATATTTAAGATACCATGGTTGGAGTGATCACACTCAATTTTTTTAAATACAATCAAACAGACACAAACTTGAATTTTTATAGGGAATTGGGGGTTATTAAGACATTCTAGTTGTAAAGAAATGTGTATCACCAAACTGAATCTTGTAGAGGAGTCTATTGCAAATATTTTGATGCATTAATATTTAATAACCCATATTTCGATTCATCACATTCCTAATTTTTCTAAAATTTAAAAAGACTGAAAATTTTAAATTTTTTTAAATGGGGATTGATTAGAACATTTTAGGATACCAGAGATGTATTGAACTAAATGGAATTTTTTAGATAATACTCTTGCGAACATTTTAATGTAATAATATTTAATATCAGATATTTAGAATCATAACATTCCTCATCTTTCTAAAATTCGATCAAAAAGAAAACAAAAGTGAATATTTAAAAGAGGGAGGGGCGATATTGGGATAATTAGGTGGCTAGAAATCTTTGGAACAAAACTGAATCTTATAGAGGAGACTATCGCAATTGTTTTGATGTTCTAGTATTTAATATATCATTGTTGGAATCATAACACTCCTCAATTTACTAAAATCAGATAAAAACACATAAAAATTTAATACTTTTTAAAGTGGGGGATAATTGGACATTTTAGATGCCTAGAAATAAACCAAAAGAACAAAAAAATGAATAAAAGGTCAGAGGCTTGATTGGACATTGTAGGCGACTAGAAAGTCTAGAGCCAAACTGAATCTTGTAGAGAAGAATGTTGCGAACATTTTGATGTATTAATATATAAGATCCCATGGTTGGAGACATAAGCGTCATCAATTTTCTAATATACGACCAAAAAGACTGAAAATTTGAATTCTTTAAAAGGGGGTGATGATTGGGATATTTTAAGCTACTAGAGATGTCTTGAACCAAATTTAATTTTGTAGATGAGACTCTGCATACATTTTGATGAATTAATATTTAATATCACATGGTTAGAATCATAAAAATTTAATTTTTTTAAAATTCGATCAAAAACGACACAAAAATAGAAGGGCGGGGGGCGTGATTGGGATATTTTAGGTTCACAGAGAAGTCTGGAGCCCAACTTAATCTTATAGAGGAGAGACTATTGCAAACATTTTGGTGTGTCAATATATAAGATAACATGGCTGCAGTCGTAGCACTCCTCTATTTTCAAAACTTCGACCAAAAAGTTAAAAACATTTAAATTCTTTAAAAGTTGGATGGTGATTAGGAGATTTTAGGCGACTAGAGACGTCTGGAACCAAATTGAATTTGTAGAGGAGACTCTTGCGAACATTTTGATGTATTGATATTTAAGATGACATGGTGGGAGTCATAACATTCGTCAATTTTTTTAAAATAAAATCAAAATGACACAAAATTGACTTTTTATAGGGGTGTTGATAAGGACATTTTATTTGTCAAGAAATGTCTAAAACCAAACTAAAAAACTGCAAAAAAATGAATTTTGAAAAGGGCGGAGGCGTGATTGGGGCATTTTAGGCGGCCAGAAATGTCTGAAGTCAAACTGAATCTTGTAGAAAATGCTGCATCGAACATTTTGATGTAACAATATTTAAGATACCATGGTTGGAGTCATCACACTCGTCAATTTTTTTAAATACAATCAAACAAACACAAACTTGACTTTTTAATCGGAGGGGTATTATTAAGACATTCTAGTTGTCAAGAAATGTCTATTACCAAACTGAATCTTGTAGAGGAGACTATTGCAAACATTTTGATGCATTAATATTTAAGATCCTATGGTTGGAGTCATAACACTCGTCAATTTTTTAACAATTTGAAAATTTGAATTTTTTAAAAAAAGTGATGATTAGCATATTTTAGTCTAATTGAGATGTCTTGAACCAAATAGAATATTGTATAAGAGATTCTTCGGAACATTTTTATCAATTAATAATTAATATCGCATGGTTAGAATCATAAATATCTTAATTTTTCTAAAATTCGATCAAATAGAACAGAAAAATAAAAGGGCGGGGGGCGTGATTGGGACATTTTAGGTTGCTAGAAAAGTCTGCAGCCAAACTGAATTTTGTAGAGGAGACTATTGCAAGCATTTTGGTGTATTAAT
Organism: Latrodectus elegans; assembly: GCA_030067965.1. Lineage (NCBI taxonomy): Eukaryota > Metazoa > Arthropoda > Arachnida > Araneae > Theridiidae > Latrodectus > Latrodectus elegans. The sequence goes on from CM057820.1 coordinate 4,505,091, forward strand.
ATTTAATATCCCATGGTTAGAATCATAAATATCTTAATTTTTCTAAAATTCGATCAAAAAGAAAAAAAAATGAATAAAGGGCGGGAGGTGATTGGGACATTTTAGGTTACTAGAAATGTCTGGGACCAAACTGAATCTTGTAGAGGAGACTGTTGGGAACATTTTGATGTATTAATATTTAAGATCCCGTGGTTGGAGTTGTAACACTCCTCATTTTTTTAAAATTCGATCAAAAAAAACAGATAAATGAATTTTTAAAAGGGTGGGTGGGTGATTAGGACATTTTAGACTCCTAGAAATGTCTGGAACCATACTGAATCTTGTAGAGGAGACTGTTGCAAATATTTTGATGTATTAATATTTAATAACCCATGGTTGGAATCATAACACTCCTAATTTTTCTAAAATTCGATCAAAAGAACAAAAAAACGAATTTTGAAAGGGAGTCGTGATTAGGACATTTTAGATGGCTAGAAATATCTTGAATCAAACTGAATCTTTTAGAGGAGACTTTTGCGAACAATTCGATGTATTAATATTTAATAACCCTGGTTATAATCATAAGACTCCTAATTTTTCTAAAATTCGATCAAAAAAACAAAAAATGAATTTTGAAAAGGGCGATCGTCGTTGTTTGGACATTTTAGGCGGCTAGAAATGTCTGAAGTCAAATTGAATCTTGTAGAAAGACTATTGCAAACATTTTGATGTAAAAATATTTAAGATACCATGGCTGGAGTCGTAGCACACTAATTTTTTTAAATACAAACAAACAGTTAAAAACTTGAATTCTTTAAAAGGGAAGGGTTATTAAGACATTCTAGTTGTGAAGAAATGTGTATTATCAAACTGAATCTTCTAGAGGAGTCTATTGCAGAAATTTTGATGTATGAATATTTAAGATCCGATGTTTGGATTCATCACATTCCTCAGTTTTCTAAAATCCTAACAAAAACACTGAAAATTTTAAATTTTTTTAAATGGGGATTGATTAGAACATTTTAGGATACCAGAGATGTATTGAACTAAATGGAATTTTTTAGATAATACTCTTGCGAACATTTTAATGTAATAATATTTAATATCAGATATTTAGAATCATAACATTCCTCATCTTTCTAAAATTCGATCAAAAAGAAAACAAAAGTGAATATTTAAAAGAGGGAGGGGCGATATTGGGATAATTAGGTGGCTAGAAATCTTTGGAACAAAACTGAATCTTATAGAGGAGACTATCGCAATTGTTTTGATGTTCTAGTATTTAATATATCATTGTTGGAATCATAACACTCCTCAATTTTATAAAATCAGATAAAAACGAATGTTTAATACTTTAAAGTGGGGGGGAATATATTTGAACATTTTAGATGCCTAGAAATGTCTTGAAACAAACTGAATCTTGTAGAGAAGACTGTTGCAAACATTTTGATGTATTAATATTTAAGATCCCATGGTTGGATTTGAAGCACTCCTCAATTTTCTAATATCCAACCAAAAAGACTGAAAATTTGAATTCTTTAAAAGGGGGGTGATGATTAGGATATTTTAGGCTACTAGAGATGTCTTGAACCAAATTGAATCTTAAAGATGACACTCTTGCGAACATTTTGATGAATTAATATTTAATATCACATGGTTAGAATCATAAAAATTAAATTTTTCTAAAATTCGATCAAAAAGGACACAAAAATAAAAGGGTGGTTGGCGTGATTGGGATATTTTAGGTTGCTAGAAAAGTCTGGAGCCCAACTGAATCTTGTAGAGGAGACTATTGCAAACATTTTGGTGTGTCAATATATAAGATAACATGGCTGCAGTCGTAGCACTCCTCTATTTTCAAAACTTCGACCAAAAAGTTAAAAACATTTAAATTCTTTAAAAGTTGGATGGTGATTAGGAGATTTTAGGCGACTAGAGACGTCTGGAACCAAATTGAATTTGTAGAGGAGACTCTTGCGAACATTTTGATGTATTGATATTTAAGATGACATGGTGGGAGTCATAACATTCGTCAATTTTTTTAAAATAAAATCAAAATGTCACAAAATTGACTTTTTATAGGGTTGTTGATTAGGACATTTTATTTGTCAAGAAATGTCTAAAACCAAATTCAAAAAGAACAAAAAAATGAATTTTGAAAAGGGCGAGAGCCGTGATTGGGACATTTTAGGTGGCCAGAAATATCTGAAGTCAAACTGAATCTTGTAGAAAATGCTGCATCGAACATTTTGATGTAACAATATTTAAGATACCATGGTTGGAGTCATCACACTCGTCAATTTTTTTAAATACAATCAAACAAACACAAACTTGACTTTTTAATCGGAGGGGGGGATTATTAAGACATTCTAGTTGTCAAGAAATGTCTATTACCAAACTGAATCTTGTAGAGGAGACTATTGCAAACATTTTGATGCATTAATATTTAAGATCCTATGGTTGGAGTCATAACACTCGTCAATTTTTTAACAATTTGAAAATTTGAATTCTTTAAAATAAAGTGATGATTAGCATATTTTAGGCTAATTGAGATGTCTTGAACCAAATTGAATATTGTATAAGAGATTCTTCGGAACATTTTTATCAATTAATAATTAATATCGCATGGTTAGAATCATAAATATCTTAATTTTTCTAAAATTCGATCAAATAGAACAGAAAAATAAAAGGGCGGGGGGCGTGATTGGGACATTTTAGGTTGCTAGAAAAGTCTGCAGCCAAACTGAATTTTGTAGAGGAGACTATTGCAAGCATTTTGGTGTATTAATATGTGAGATCCCATGGCTGGAGTCGAAGCACTCCTCTGATTTCAAAACTTCGACTAAAAAGTTAAAAGCCTTTGAATTCTTTAAAAGGGGGAGGGTGATTAGGACATTTTAGACTCCTAGAAATGTCTGGGACCAAAGTGAATATTATAGAGGAGACCGTTGCAAAAACTTAGATGTATTTTTATTTAAAATCCCATGGTTGGAGTCGTCGTACTCCTCCTATTTATAAAATTCGGCAAAAAACACATAAAAATTTGATTTCATTAAAGGGAGGGGGGGAAATAGGACATTTTAAGTGCCTAGAAATGTCTGGAACCAAGATGAATCTTTTAGAGGAGACTTTTGCGAAGATTTTGATACATTAATATTTAATAACCCCTGGTTATAATCATAAGACTCCTAATTTTTCTAAAATTCGATCAAAAAAACAAAAAAATGAATTTTGAAAAGGGCGATCGTCGTTGTTTGGACATTTTAGGCGGCTAGAAATGTCTGAAGTCAAATTGAATCTTTTAGAAAAGGCTGGTGCGAATATTTTGATGTAAAAATATTTAAGATACCATGGTAGGAGTGATCACACTAATTTTTTTTAAATACAAACAAACAGACACAAACTTGAATTTTTATAGGGAAGTGGGGGTTATTAAGACATTCTAGTTGTGAAGAAATGTGTATTATCAAACTGAATCTTCTAGAGGAGTCTATTGCAAATAATTTGATGCATTAATATTTAATAACCGATGTTTGGATTCATCACATTCCTCAATTTTCTAAAATCCTAACAAAAAGACTGAAAATTTTAAATTTTTTTAAATGGGGATTGATTAGAACATTTTAGGATACCAGAGATGTATTGAACTAAATGGAATTTTTTAGATAATACTCTTGCGAACATTTTAATGTAATAATATTTAATATCAGATATTTAGAATCATAACATTCCTCATCTTTCTAAAATTCGATCAAAAAGAAAACAAAAGTGAATATTTAAAAGAGGGAGGGGCGATATTGGGATAATTAGGTGGCTAGAAATCTTTGGAACAAAACTGAATCTTATAGAGGAGACTATCGCAATTGTTTTGATGTTCTAGTATTTAATATATCATTGTTGGAATCATAACACTCCTCAATTTACTAAAATCAGATAAAAAACGAATGTTTAATACTTTAAAGTGGGGGGGGGATATTTGGACATTTTAGATGCCTAGAAATGTCTTGAAACAAACTGAATCTCCTAGAGAACACTGTTGCGAACATTTTGATGTATTAATATATAAGATCCCATGGTTGGAGACGAAGCGTCATCAATTTTCTAATATCCAACCAAAAAGACTGAAAATTTGAATCCTTTAAAAGGGGTTGATGATTAGGATATTTTAGGCTACTAGAGATATCTTGAACCAAATTGAATCTTGTACATGAGACTCTTGCGAACATTTTGATGTATTAATATTTAATATCACATGGTTAGAATCATAAAAATTAAATTTTTCTAAAATTCGATCAAAAAGGACACAAAAATAAAAGGGTGGTTGGCGTGATTGGGATATTTTAGGTTGCTAGAAAAGTCTGGAGCCCAAGTGAATCTTGTAGAGGAGACTATTGCAAACATTTTGGTGTGTCAATATATAAGATAACATGGCTGCAGTCGTAGCACTCCTCTATTTTCAAAACTTCGACCAAAAAGTTAAAAACATTTAAATTCTTTAAAAGTTGGATGGTGATTAGGAGATTTTAGGCGACTAGAGACGTCTGGAACCAAATTGAATTTGTAGAGGAGACTCTTGCGAACATTTTGATGTATTGATATTTAAGATGACATGGTGGGAGTCATAACATTCGTCAATTTTTTTAAAATAAAATCAAAATGTCACAAAATTGACTTTTTATAGGGTTGTTGATTAGGACATTTTATTTGTCAAGAAATGTCTAAAACCAAATTCAAAAAGAACAAAAAAATGAATTTTGAAAAGGGCGAGAGCCGTGATTGGGACATTTTAGGTGGCCAGAAATATCTGAAGTCAAACTGAATCTTGTAGAAAATGCTGCATCGAACATTTTGATGTAACAATATTTAAGATACCATGGTTGGAGTCATCACACTCGTCAATTTTTTTAAATACAATCAAACAAACACAAACTTGACTTTTTAATCTTAGGGGGGGATTATTAAGACATTCTAGTTGTCAAGAAATGTCTATTACCAAACTGAATCTTGTAGAGGAGACTATTGCAAACATTTTGATGCATTAATATTTAAGATCCTATGGTTGGAGTCATAACACTCGTCAATTTTTTAACAATTTGAAAATTTGAATTCTTTAAAATAAAGTGATGATTAGCATATTTTAGGCTAATTGAGATGTCTTGAACCAAATTGAATATTGTATAAGAGATTCTTCGGAACATTTTTATCAATTAATAATTAATATCGCATGGTTAGAATCATAAATATCTTAATTTTTCTAAAATTCGATCAAATAGAACAGAAAAATAAAAGGGCGGGGGGCGTGATTGGGACATTTTAGGTTGCTAGAAAAGTCTGCAGCCAAACTGAATTTTGTAGAGGAGACTATTGCAAGCATTTTGGTGTATTAATATGTGAGATCCCATGGCTGGAGTCGAAGCACTCCTCTGATTTCAAAACTTCGACTAAAAAGTTAAAAGCCTTTGAATTCTTTAAAAGGGGGAGGGTGATTAGGACATTTTAGACTCCTAGAAATGTCTAGGACCAAAGTGAATATTATAAAGGAGACCGTTGCAAAAATTTTGATGTATTTTTATTTAAGATCCCATGGTTGGAGTCATTGTACTCCTCATATATATAAAATTCGGCAAAAAACACATAAAGAATTTCATTAAAAGGGTGGGAAATAGGACATTTTAAGTGCCTAGAAATGTCTGGAACCAAGATGAATCTTTTAGAGGAGACTTTTGCGAAGATTGTGATACATTAATATTTAATAACCCATGGTTACAATCATAACGCTCCTAATTTTTCTTAAATTCTGTCAAAAAGAACAACAAAATGAATTTTAAAAGGGGCGGGATGCGTGATTTGGACATTTTAGGCGGCTAGAAATGTCTGAAGTCAAATTGAATCTTTTAGAAAAGGCTGGTGCGAATATTTTGATGTAAAAATATTTAAGATACCATGGTAGGAGTGATCACACTAATTTTTTTTAAATACAAACAAACAGACACAAACTTGAATTTTTATAGGGAAGTGGGGGTTATTAAGACATTCTAGTTGTGAAGAAATGTGTATTATCAAACTGAATCTTCTAGAGGAGTCTATTGCAAATAATTTGATGCATTAATATTTAATAACCGATGTTTGGATTCATCACATTCCTCAATTTTCTAAAATCCTAACAAAAAGACTGAAAATTTTAAATTTTTTTAAATGGGGATTGATTAGAACATTTTAGGATACCAGAGATGTATTGAACTAAATGGAATTTTTTAGATAATACTCTTGCGAACATTTTAATGTAATAATATTTAATATCAGATATTTAGAATCATAACATTCCTCATCTTTCTAAAATTCGATCAAAAAGAAAACAAAAGTGAATATTTAAAAGAGGGAGGGGCGATATTGGGATAATTAGGTGGCTAGAAATCTTTGGAACAAAACTGAATCTTATAGAGGAGACTATCGCAATTGTTTTGATGTTCTAGTATTTAATATATCATTGTTGGAATCATAACACTCCTCAATTTACTAAAATCAGATAAAAAACGAATGTTTAATACTTTAAAGTGGGGGGGGATATTTGGACATTTTAGATGCCTAGAAATGTCTTGAAACAAACTGAATCTCCTAGAGAACACTGTTGCGAACATTTTGATGTATTAATATATAAGATCCCATGGTTGGAGACGAAGCGTCATCAATTTTCTAATATCCAACCAAAAAGACTGAAAATTTGAATCCTTTAAAAGGGGTTGATGATTAGGATATTTTAGGCTACTAGAGATATCTTGAACCAAATTGAATCTTGTACATGAGACTCTTGCGAACATTTTGATGTATTAATATTTAATATCACATGGTTAGAATCATAAAAATTAAATTTTTCTAAAATTCGATCAAAAAGGACACAAAAATAAAAATTCGGTTGGCGTGATTGGGACATTTTAGGTTGCTAGAAATGTCCGGAGCCAAACTGAATCTTGTAGAGGAGACTGTTGCAAACATTTTGGTGTGTCAATATATAAAATCCAATGGCTGCAGTCGTAGCACTCCGCTATTTTCAAATCTTCGACCAAAAAGTTAAAAACATTTAAATTCTTTAAAAGTTGGATGGTGATTAGGAGATTTTAGGCGACTAGAGACGTCTGGAACCAAATTGAATTTGTAGAGGAGACTCTTGCGAACATTTTGATGTATTGATATTTAAGATGACATGGTGGGAGTCATAACATTCGTCAATTTCTTTTAAAATAAAATCAAAATGTCACAAAATTGATTTTTATAGGGTTATTGATTAGGACATCTTATTTGTCAAGAAATGTCTAAAACCAAATTCAAAAAGAACAAAAAAATGAATTTTGAAAAGGGCGAGAGCCGTGATTGGGACATTTTAGGTGGCCAGAAATATCTGAAGTCAAACTGAATCTTGTAGAAAATGCTGCATCGAACATTTTGATGTAACAATATTTAAGATACCATGGTTGGAGTCATCACACTCGTCAATTTTTTAAATACAATCAAACAAACACAAACTTGACTTTTTAATCGGAGGGGGGATTATTAAGACATTCTAGTTGTCAAGAAATGTCTATTACCAAACTGAATCTTGTAGAGGAGACTATTGCAAACATTTTGATGCATTAATATTTAAGATCCTATGGTTGGAGTCATAACACTCGTCAATTTTTTAACAATTTGAAAATTTGAATTCTTTAAAATAAAGTGATGATTAGCATATTTTAGGCTAATTGAGATGTCTTGAACCAAATTGAATCTTGTATATGAGACTCTTGCGAACATTTTTATGTATTAATATTTAATATCGCATGGTTAGAATCATAAATATCTTAATTTTTCTAAAATTCGATCAAATAGAACAGAAAAATAAAAGGGCGGGGGGCGTGATTGGGACATTTTAGGTTGCTAGAAAAGTCTGCAGCCAAACTGAATCTTGTAGAGGAGACTATTGCAAACATTTTGGTGTATTAGTATATGAGATCCCATGGCTGGAGTCGTAGCACTCCTCTGATTTCAAAACTTCGACCAAAAAGTTAAAAGCCTTTGAATTCTTGAAAAGGGGTAGGGTGATTAGGAAATTTTAGAGCACTAGAAATGTCTGGGACCAAAGTGAATATTACAGAAGAGACCGTTGCAAAAATTTTGATGTATTATTATTTAAGATCCCATGGTTGGAGTCGTTGTACTCCTCATATTTATAAAATTCGACAAAAACACATAAAAATTTGATTTCATTAAAGGGAGGGGGGGGAATAGGACATTTTAAGTGCCTAGAAATGTCTGGAACCAAGATGAATCTTTTAGAGGAGACTTTTGCGAAGATTTTGATACATTAATATTTAATAACCCCTGGTTATAATCATAAGACTCCTAATTTTTCTAAAATTCGATCAAAAAAACAAAAAAATGAATTTTGAAAAGGGCGATCGTCGTTGTTTGGACATTTTAGGCGGCTAGAAATGTCTGAAGTCAAATTGAATCTTTTAGAAAAGGCTGGTGCGAATATTTTGATGTAAAAATATTTAAGATACCATGGTAGGAGTGATCACACTAATTTTTTTAAATACAAACAAACAGACACAAACTTGAATTTTTATAGGGAAGTGGGGGTTATTAAGACATTCTAGTTGTGAAGAAATGTGTATTATCAAACTGAATCTTCTAGAGGAGTCTATTGCAAATAATTTGATGCATTAATATTTAATAACCGATGTTTGATTCATCACATTCCTCAATTTTCTAAAATAAAATCAAAAAGACTGAAAATTTTAAATTTTTATAGGGTGATTGATTAGAACATTTTAGGATACCAGAGATGTATTGAACTAAATGGAATTTTTTAGATAATACTCTTGCGAACATTTTAATGTAATAATATTTAATATCAGATATTTAGAATCATAACATTCCTCATCTTTCTAAAATTCGATCAAAAAGAAAACAAAAGTGAATATTTAAAAGAGGGAGGGGCGATATTGGGATAATTAGGTGGCTAGAAATCTTTGGAACAAAACTGAATCTTATAGAGGAGACTATCGCAATTGTTTTGATGTTCTAGTATTTAATATATCATTGTTGGAATCATAACACTCCTCAATTTTTTAAATACAGATCAAACAGACACAAACTTTAATTTTTAAAGTGGGATTATTTGAACATTTTAGATGCCTAGAAATGTCTTGAAACAAACTGAATCTTGTAGAGGAGACTATTGCAAATATTTTGATGTATTAATATATAAGATCCCATGGTTGGAGACGAAGCGTCATCAATTTTCTAATATCCAACCAAAAAGACTGAAAATTTGAATCCTTTAAAAGGGGTTGATGATTAGGATATTTTAGGCTACTAGAGATATCTTGAACCAAATTGAATCTTGTACATGAGACTCTTGCGAACATTTTGATGTATTAATATTTAATATCACATGGTTAGAATCATAAAAATTAAATTTTTCTAAAATTCGATCAAAAAGGACACAAAAATAAAAGGGTGGTTGGCGTGATTGGGATATTTTAGGTTGCTAGAAAAGTCTGGAGCCCAACTGAATCTTGTAGAGGAGACTATTGCAAACATTTTGGTGTGTCAATATATAAGATAACATGGCTGCAGTCGTAGCACTCCTCTATTTTCAAAACTTCGACCAAAAAGTTAAAAACATTTAAATTCTTTAAAAGTGGAAGGGTGATTAGGACATTTTAGGCGACTAGAGATGTTTGGAACCAATGTGAATATTATAGAGGAGACCGTTGCGAAAATTTTGATGTATTATTATTTAAGATCCCATGGTTGGAGTCGTTGTACTCCTCATATTTATAAAATTCGACCAAAAACACATAAAAAATTGACTTCTTTAAAAAGAGAGGGTGGTAATTAAGACATTTTAAGTGATTGGAAATGTCTGGAAGCAAACTGAATCATGTAGAGGAGACGCTTGCGAACATTTTGATTTATTAATATTTAAGATACCATGGTTGGAGTCATAACATTCCTCAATATTTTTAAAATAAAATCAAAATGACACAAAATTGACTTTTTATAGGGTTGTTGATTAGGACATTTTATTTGTCAAGAAATGTCTAAAACCAAACTCAAAAAGAACAAAAAAATGAATTTTGAAAAGGGCGAGAGCCGTGATTGGGACATTTTAGGTGGCCAGAAATATCTGAAGTCAAACTGAATCTTGTAGAAAATGCTGCATCGAACATTTTGATGTAACAATATTTAAGATACCATGGTTGGAGTCATCACACTCGTCAATTTTTTTACACATACAATCAAACAGACAAAAACTTGACTTTTTATACGGAAGGGGGGATTATTAAGACAATCTAGTTGTCAAGAAATGTCTATAACCAAACTGAATCTTGTAGAGGAGACTATTGCAAACATTTTGATGCATTAATATTTAAGATCCTATGGTTGGAGTCATAACACTCGTCAATTTTTCAACAATTTGATCGAAAAGAACAAAAAAATGAATTTTTAAATCGTCGATTAGGACATTTTAGGCTAATTGAAATGTCTTGAACCAAATTGAATATTGTATAAGAGATTCTTCGAACATTTTGATGTATTAATATTTAATATCGCATGGTTAGAATCATAAATATCTTAATTTTTCTAAATTCGATCAAACAGAACACAAACTTAAAAAGGGAAGGGGGTGATTGGGACATTTTAGGTTGCTAGAAATGTCTGCAGCCAAACTGAATCTTGTAGAGGAGACTATTGCAAAGCATTTTGGTGTATTAATATTTGAGATCCCATGGCTGGAGTCATCAGCACTCCTAATTTTCTAAACTTCGACCAAAAATTTAAAAAACCTTTGACTTCTTTAAAAGCGGGACGGTGATTAGGACATTTTAGACGACTAGAAATGAATGGAACGAAAGTGAATATTATAAAAGAGACCGTTGCGAACATTTTGATGTATTAATATTTAATATCCCATGGTTAGAATCATAACATTCCCTCATATTTATAAAATTCGACCAAAAACACATAAAAATTTGATTTCTTTAAAGGGGGGGGGAAATATTACGTTTTAAAATCCTAGAAATGTCTGGAACCAAGAAGAATCTTGTAGAGGAGACTTTTGCGATCATTTTGATATATTAATATTTCATAACCCATGGTCAGAATAATAACACTCCTATTTTTTCTAACATTCGATCAAAAAGAACACAAAAATGAATTTTTAAATGGGTGGGTGACGAGATTGGAACATTTTAGGAGACTAGAAATTTCTGGAGCCAAACTGAATCTTGTAGAGGAGACTGTATCGAATATTTTGATGTATTAATATTTAAGATACCATGGTGGGAGTCATAAGATTTCTCAATTTTTTTAAAATAAAATCAAAATGACACAAAATTTGAATTTTGAAAAGGTGTGTTGATTAGGACATTTTATGTGCTAGAAATGTCTGAAAACCAAATTGAATCTTGTAGAGAGACTGTTGCAAACATTTTGATGTATTAATATTTAAGATACCATGGTTGGAGTTGTACACTCATATTTATAAAATTCACCAAACAAACACACAAAAATTTTTAAAAGGAGGGGGTGATTAGGACATTTTAAGTTGCTAGAAATGTCTGGAACCAAACTGAATCTTGTAGAGGAGACTCTTGCGAATTTTGATGCATTAATATTTAATAACCCATGGTTGGAGTCATCACACTCCTCAATTTTCTAAAATCCAACCAAAAATCTGAAAATTTTGAATTTTTTAAAAGGGGGAGTGATTGGAACATTTTAGGATACTAGAGATGTATTGACCCAAATGGAATTTTGTAGACGCGAGAATCTGGTGAAAATTTTAATGTAATAATATTTAATGTCCCATGTTTAGAATCATTACTTTCCTCATTTTTCTAAAATTCGATCGAAAAGAAAACAAAAATGAATATTTAAAAGTAGGAGGGGCGTGATTAGGATATTTAGGTGGCTAGAAATTTTTGGAACCAAACTGAATCTTATAGAAGAGACTATTGCAATTGTTTTGATGTATTAATATTTAATATAATATTGTTGGAATCATAAAACTCCTCAATTTCCTAAAATAAGATAAAAAACGAATGTTTAATATTTTAAAGTAGGGAGGGGGGATATTTTTGAACATTTTAGATGCCTAGATATGTCTTGAAACAAACTGAATCTTGTAGGGGAGACTCTTGCGAACATTTTGATGTATTAATATTTAAGAACCCATGGTTGGAGTCATCACACTAAATTTCCTAATATCCAACCAAAAAGACTGAAAATTTCAATTCTTTAAAAGGGGGTGATGATTAGGATATTTTAGGCTAATAGAGATGTCTTGAACCAAATTGAATCTTGTATATGAGACTCTTGCGAACATTTTTATGTATTAATATTTAATATCGCATGGTTAGAATCATAAAAATCTTAATTTTTCTAAAATTCGATCAAATAGAACACAAAAATAAAAGGGCGGTTGGCGTGATTGGGACATTTTAGGTTGCTAGAAAATTCTGCAGCCCAACGGAATCTTGTAGAGGAGACTATTGCAAATACTTTGGTGTATTAATATATAAGATCCCATGGCTGGAGTCGTAGCACTCCTCTATTTTCAATACTTCGACCAAAAAGTTAAAAACATTTAAATTCTTTAAAAGTGGGATAGTGATTAGGACATTTTAGGTGACTAGAGATGTCTGGAACGAAAGTGAATATTATAGAGGAGACCGTTGCGGAAATTTTGATGTATTAATATTTAAGATACCATGGTTGGAGTCGTTGTACTCCTCATATTTATAAAATTCGACCAAAAACACATAAAAATTTGATTTCTTTAAAGAGGGGGTAGTTAGGACATTTTAAGTGACTAGAAATGTCTGGAACCAAACTGAATCTTGTAGAGGAGACTTTTGCGAACATTTTGATGTATTAATATTTAATAACCCATGGTTAGAATCATAACACTCCTAATTTTTCTAAAATTCGATCAAAAAGAACAAAAAAATGAATTTTGAAAAGGGCGGGAGGCGTGATTGGGACATTTTTGGCGGCTAGAAATGTCTGAAGTCAAACTGAATCTTCTAGAGGAAACTGTTGCGAACATTTTGATGTATTAATATTTAATATACCATGGTTAGAATCAAAACACTCCAAATTTTTCTAAATTTCAATCAAAAAGAACACAAACATGAATTTTGAAAGGGGCGGGAGGCGTGATTGGGACATTTTAGGTTGCTAATAATGTCTGAAGTCAAACTGAATCTTGTAGAGGAGACTATTGCAAACATTTTGATGTATTAATATTTATTATCCATTGGTTCGTGTCATAACACTCCTCTATTTTCAAAACTTCAACTAAAATATAAAAACATTTGAATTCTTTAAAGGGGGGAGTTTGATTAGGACATTTCAGGCAAATAGAGATGTCTGGAACCAAAGTGAATATTATAGAGGAAACCATTGCGAAAATTTTGATGTACTAATATTTAATATCCCATGGTTTGAGTCGTTGTACTCCTGATATTTATAAAATTCAAACAAAAGTACATAAAAATTTGATTTCTGTAAAGGGGGTGGGTTATTATGACATTTTATGACTAGAAATGTCTGGAACCAAAATGAATCTTGTAGAGGAGACTCTTGCGAACATTTTGATGTATTAATATTTAATATCCCATGGTTGGAATCATAACACTCCTCATTTTTCTAAAATTCGATCAAAAGAACACAAAAATGAATTTTTAAAAGGGCGGGGGTCGTTGATTAGGACATTTTAGCGACTAGAAATGTCTGAGCCAAACTGAATCTTGTAGAGAGACTGTTGCGAACATTTTGATGTATTAATATTTAAGATCCCATGGTTGGAGTCATAACGTCTCAATTTTATAATATCCAACCAAAAAGACTGAAAATTTGAATCTTTAAAAGGGGTTGATGATTAGACATTTTAGGCTACTAGAATATCTGGAACCAAATTGAATTTGTAGAGGAGACGTTTGCGAACATTTTGATGTATTAATATTTAATAACTCATGGTTGGAGTCATTTAATTTTTCTAAAATTCGATCAAATAGAACACAAAAATAAAAGGGCGGTTGGCGTGATTGGGACATTTTAGGTTGCTAGAAATGTCTGGAGCAAAACTGAATCTTGTAGAGGAGACTATTGCAAACATTTTGATGTATTAATATTTAATAACCCATGGTTAGAATCATAACGCTCCTAATTTTTCTTAAATTCTATCAAAAAGAACAAAAAAATGAATTTTGAAAATTGCGGGAGGCGTGATTGGGACATTTTAGGCGACTAATAGTGTCTGAAGTCAAACTGAATCTTGTAGAGGAGACTCTTGCGAAAATTTTGATGTATTAATATTTAAGATGACATGGTTGGAGTCATAACATTCGTCAATTTTTTTAAAATAAAATCAAATTGACACAAAATTGACTTTTTATAGGGGTGTTGATTAGGACATTTTATTTGTCAAGAAATGTCTAAAACCAAACTCAAAAAGAACAAAAAAATGAATTTTGAAAAGGGCGGGAGGCATGATTGGGACATTTTAGGCGGCCAGAAATGTCTGAAGTCAAACTGAATCTTGTAGAGGAGACTCTTGCGAACATTTTGATGCATTAATATTTAATAACCCATGGTTGGAGTCATCACACTCCTCAATTTTCTAAAATCCAACCAAAAAACTGAAAATTGAATTTTTAAAAGGGGGATGATTAGGACATTTTAGGATACTAGAGATGTATTGAACCAAACAGAATTTTGTAGATGACACTCTTGCGAACATTTTGATGTAATAATATTTAATATCCCATGGTTTCAATCATAACATTACTCACACATTTTTCTAAAATTCGATCAAAAAGAAAACAAAAATGAATATTAAAAGAGGAGGGGCGTGATTGGGATATTTAGGTGGCTAATTGAGATGTCTTGAACCAAATTGAATCTTATAGAGGAGAATATTGCAAATGTTTTGATGTATTAATATTTAATATAACATTGTTGGAATCATAACACTCCTCAATTTTATAAAATCAGAAAAAAACGAATGTTTAATACTTTAAAGAAGGGGGGAATATATTTGAACATTTTAGATGCCTAGAAATGTCTTGAAACAAACTGAATCTTGTAGAGAAGACTGTTGCAAACATTTTGATGTATTAATATTTAAGATCCCATGGTTGGAGTTGAAGCACTCCTCATATTTCTAAAATTCGATCAAAAAGTTAAAAAAATGAATTTTTAAAAGGGTGGGGGTGATTAGGATATTTTAGGAGACTAGAAATGTCTGGAACCAAATTGAATCTTGTAGAGGAGACTGTTGCGAAAATTTTGATGTACTAATATTTAAGATCCCATGTTTGAAGTCATAACACTCATCAATTTTCTAAAATACGATCAAAAAGACACAAACTTGATTTTTTTAAAGGAAGGGGGTGATTAGGACATTTTAGTTGCCTAGAAATGTCTGGAACCAAACTGAATCTTGTAGAGGAGACTTTTGCGAACATTTTGATATGTTAATATTTAATAACCCATGGTTAGAATCATAACACTCCTAATTTTTCTAAAATTCGATCAAAAAGAACAAAAAAATGAATTTTGAAAAGGGCGGGAGGCGTGATTGGGACATTTTAGGCGGCTAGAAATGTCTGAAGTGAAACTAAATCTTATAGAAAAGGCTGTTGCGAATATTTTGATGTAAAAATATTTAAGATACCATGGTTGGAGTCATCACACTCCTCAATTTTTTTAAATACAATCAAACAGACACAAACTTGAATTTTTATACGGAAGGGGGGATTATTAAGACATTCTAGTTGTCAAGAAATGTCTATTACTAAACTGAATCTTGTAGAGGAGACTACTGCAAACATTTTGATGCATTAATATTTAATAACCCATGGTTGGAGTCATCACACTCCTCAATTTTCTAAAATCCAAACAAAAAGACTGAAAATTTTGAATTTTTTAAAAGGGGGAGTGATTAATACATTTTAGGATACTAGAGATGTATTGAACCAAATGGAATTTTGTAGATGAGACTCTTGCGAACATTTTAATGTAACAATATTTAAAATCTCATGGTTAGAATCATAACATTCCTAATTTTTCTAAAATTCGATCAAAAAGAAAACAAAAATGAATATTTAAAAGAGGGAGGGGTGATATTAGGATATTTAGGTGGCTAGAAATGTTTGGAACCAAACTGAATCTTATAGAGGAGACTGTTGCGAACATTTTGATGTATTAATATTTAATATATCATTGTTGGAATCATAACACTCCTCAATCATAACACTCCTCAAAAAGAAGAAAAAAATGAATTTCGAAAAGGGCGAGAGGCGTGATAGGGACATTTTATGACTAGAAATGTCTTGAACCAAAATGAATCTTGTAGAGGAGACTCTTGCGAACATTTTGATGTATTAATATTTAGTATCCCATAGTTATAATCATAACACTCTATTTTTCTAAAATTCGATCAAAAAGAACACAAAAATGAATTTTTAAAAGGGCGATCGTCGTTGATTAGGATATTTTAGGCTACTAGAAATGTCTGAACCAAATTGAATCTTGTAGAGGAGACTGTTTCGAATATTTTGATGTATTAATATTTAAGATCCCATGGTTAGAGTCATAACACTAATTTTTCTAATACAATCAAACAGACACAAACTTGAATTTTTATAGGGAAGTGGGGTTATTAAGACATTCTAGTTGTAAAGAAATGTGTATCACCAAACTGAATCTTGTAGAGGAGACTCTTGCGAACAATTTGATGCATTAATATTTAATAACCCATGGTTTGAGTGATCACACACCTCAATTTTCTAAAATCCAACCAAAAAGACTGAAAATTTTAAATTTTTTAAAAGTGGGAATGATTAATACATCTTCGGATACTAGAGATTTATTGTCCGAAATGGAATTTTGTAGATGAGACTCTTGCGAACATTTTAATGTAACAATATTTAATATGACATGTTTAGAATCATTACTTTCCTCATTTTTCTAAAATTCGATCAAAAAGAAAACAAAAATGAATATTTAAAGGAGGGAGGGGCGTGATTAGGATATTTAGGTGGCTAGAAATTTTTGGAACCAAACTGAATCTTATAGAAGAGACTATTGCAATTGTTTTGATGTATTAATATTTAATATAATATTGTTGGAATCATAACACTCCTCAATTTCGTAAAATCAGATAAAAAACGAATGTTTAATACTTTAATTAGGGGGGAATATATTTGAACATTTTAGATGCCTAGAAATGTCTTGAAACAAACTGAATCTTGTAGAGAAGACTGTTGCAAACATTTTGATGCATTAATATTTAAAATCCTATGGTTGGAATAACACTCCTCACACAATTTCTCTAAAATTTGACCAAAAAGACTGAAAATTTGAATTCTTTAAAAGGGGGTGATGATTAGGATATTTTAGGCTACTAGAGATGTCTTGAACCAAATTGAATCTTGTAGATAAGACTCTTGCGAACATTTTGATGTATTAATATTTAATATCCTATGGTTAGAATCATAAAACTCTTTATTTTTCTAAAATTCGATCAAAAAGAACACAAAAATAAAAGGGCGGGGGCGTGATTGGGACACTGTAGGTTGCTAGAAAAGTCTGGAGCCAAACTGAATCTTGTAGAGGAGACTATTGCAAACATTTTGGTGTATTAATATATGAGATCCCATGGCTGGAGTCGTAGCACTCCTCTGACTTCAAAACTTCGACCAAGAAGTTAAAAACATTTGAATTCTTTAAAAGGGGGAGGGTGATTAGGACATTTTAGGCGACTAGAAATGAATGGAACCAAAGTGAATATTATAGAAGAGACGGTTGCAAAAATTTTGAGGTATTATTATTTAAGATCCCATGGTTGGAGTCGTTGTACTCCTCATATTTATAAAATTCGACCAAAAACACATAAAAATTTGATTTCTTTAAAGTGGGGGGAGAATTAGGACATTTTATGTGCCTAGAAATGTCTGGAACCAAGATGTATCTTGTAGAGGAGACTTTTGCGAACATTTTGATATATTAATATTTAATAACCCATGGTTAGAATCATAACACTCCTAATTTTTCTAAAATTCGATCAAAAAGAACAAAAAAATGAATTTTGAAAAGGGCGGGAGGCGTGATTGGGACATTTTAGGCGGCTAGAAATGTCTGAAGTGAAACTAAATCTTATAGAAAAGGCTGCTGCGAATATTTTGATGTAAAAATATTTAAGATACCATGGTTGGAGTCATCACACTCAATTTTTTTAAATACAATCAAACAGACACAAACTTGAATTTTTATAGGGAAGGGGGGTTATTAAGACATTCTAGTTGTCAAGAAATGTGTATTACCAAACTGAATCTTGTAGAGGAGTCTATTGCAAATATTTTGATGCATTAATATTTAATAACCAAAGGTTGGAGTCATCACACTAAATTTTCTAGTATCCAACCAAAAAGACTGAAAATTTTGAATTTTTTAAAAGGGGGAGTGATTGGAACATTTTAGGATACTAGAGATGTATTGACCCAAATATTATTTTTTAGACGAGACTCTTGCGAACATTTTAATGTAATAATATTTAATGTCCCATGTTTAGAATCATTACTTTCCTCATTTTTCTAAAATTCGATCAAAAAGAAAACAAAAATGAATATTTAAAGGAGGGAGGGGCGTGATTAGGATATTTAGGTGGCTAGAAATGTTTGAAAGCAAAATGAATATTATAGAGGAGAATATTGCAAATGTTTTGATGTATTAATATTTAATATAACATTGTTGGAATCATAACACTCCTCAATTTCCTAAAATCAGATAAAAAACGAATGTTTAATACTTTAAAGTAGGGGGGTGGATATTGAGACATTTTAGATGCCTAGAAATGTCTTGAAACAAATTTAATCTTGTAGAGAAGACTGTTGCAAACATTTTGATGTATCAATATTTACGATCCTATGTGGTTGGAGTCGTTATACTCCTCATATTTATAAAATTCAACCTAAAACATATAAAAATTTTATTTCTTTAAAGAGGGGGAATTAGGACATTTTAAGTGACTAGAAATATCTGGAACCAAAGTGAATCTTGTAGGTTAGACTCTTGCGAACATTTTGATATATTAATATTTAATAACCCATAGTCAGAATGATAACACTCCTAATTTTTCTAAAATTTGATCAAAAAAGAACAAAAAAATGAATTTTGAAAAGGGGAGGGTAATTAGGACATTTAAAATTACTAGAAATGTCTGGAACCAAACTGAATCTTGTAGAGGAGACTTTTGCGAACATTTTGATGTATTAATATTTAATAACCCATGGTTAGAATCATAACACTCCTAATTTTTCTAAAATTCGATCAAAAAGAACAAAAAAATGAATTTTGAAAAGGGTGGGAGGCGTGATTGGGACATTTTAGGCGACTAGAAATGTTTGAAGTCAAACTGAATCTTGTAGAGGAGACTGTTGCGAATATTTTGATGTATTAATATTTAAGATACCATGGTGGAAGTCATAACACTTCTCAATTTTTTATAATAATATCAAAATGACACAAAATTGACTTTTTATACGGAAGGGGGGATTATTCAGACAATCTAGTTGTCAAGAAATGCCTATTACCAAACTGAATCTTGTAGAGGAGACTATTGCAAACATTTTGATGCATTAATATTTAAGATCCTATGGTTGGAGTCATAACACTCTTCAATTTTTCAACAATTTGAAAATTTCAATTCTTTAAGATAGAGTGATGATTAGGATATTTTAGGCTAATAGAGATGTCTTGAACCGAATAGAATTTTGTAGATGAGAGTCTTGCGAACATTTTGATGTATTAATATTTAATATCCCATGGTTAGAATCATAACACTCCTAATTTTTCTAAAATTCGATCAAAAAGAAAACAAAAATGAATATTTAAAAGTAGGAGGGGCGTGATTAGGACATTTTAGGTGTCTAGAAATGTCTGGAACCAAACTGAATCTTGTAGAGGAGACTATTGCGAATATTTTGATGTATTAATATTTAATAACCCATGGTTGGAGTCATAGCGCTCCTAATTTTTCTAACCTTCGATCAAAAAGAACAAAAAATTAATTTTTAAAAGGCGGGAGGTGTGATTGGGACATTTTAGGCGGCTAGAAATGTCTGAAGTCAAACTGAATCTTGTAGAGGAAACTGTTGCGAACATTTTGATGTATTAATATTTAATATCCCATGGTTTATATCCTAACACTCCTAATTTTTCTAAAATTCGATCAAAAAGAACACAAAAATGAATTTTTAAATGGGCGGGGGACGAGATTGGAATATTTTAGGAGACTAGAAATGTCTGGAGCCAAACTGAATCTTGTAGAGGAGACGCTTGCGAACATTTTGATGCATTAATATTTAAGATCTCATGGTTGGAGTCATAACACTTCTCAATTTTTTTAAAATTCGATCAAAAAAAACAAAAAATGAATTTTGAAAAGGGCGAGTCGTTGATTTGGACATTTTATGTGACAAGAAATGTCTAAATCCAAACTGAATCTTGTAGATGATAGTGTTGCAAACATTTTGATGTATTAATATTTAAGATTCCATGGTTGGATTCGTTGTAGTTCTCATATTTATAAAATTCGACCAAAAACACATAAAAAATTGACTTCTTTAAAGAGGGTGGTGGTTAGGACATTTAAAGTGACTAGAAATGTCTGGAACCAAACTGAATCTTGTAGAGGAGACTCTTGCGAACATTTTGATGCATTAATATTTAATAACCCATGGTTGGAGTCATCACACTCCTCAATTTTCTAAATTCCAACCAAAAAGAGAAAATTTTGAATTTTTTAAAAGGGGGAGTGATTAATACATTTTAGGATACTAGAGATGTATTGACCCAAATGGAATTTTGTAGATGAGACTCTTGCGAACATTTTAATGTAACAATATTTAAAATCTCATGGTTAGAATCATAACATTCCTAATTTTTCTAAAATTCGATCAAAAAGAAAACAAAAATGAATATTTAAAAGTAGGAGGGGCGTGATTAGGATATTTAGGTGGCTAGAAATGTTTGGACCCAAACTGAATCTTATAGAGTAGACTATTGCAATTATTTTGATGTATTAATATTTAATATAATATTGTTGGAATCATAACACTCCTCAATTTCTTAAAATCAGATAAAAAACGAATGTTTAATACTTTAAAGTATTGAGACATTTTAGATGACCAGAAATGTCTTGGAAAAAACTGAATCTTGTAGAGGATACTCTTGCGAACATTTTGATGTATTAATATTTAAGATCCCATGGTTGGAGTCGTTGTACTCCTCATATTTATAAAATTCGACCAAAAACACATAAAAATTTGATTTCTTTAAAGGGGAGGGGGTAATTAGGACATTTTAAGTGACTAGAAATGTCTGGAACCAAACTGAATCTTGTAGAGGAGACTCTTGCGAACATTTTGATGCATTAATATTTAATAACCCATGGTTGGAGTCATCACACTCCTCAATGTTCTAAAATCCAAACAAAAAGACTGAAAATTTGAATTCTTTAAAAGGGGAGTGATTGGGACATTTTAGGATAATAGATATGTCTTGAACCGAATAGAATTTTGTAGATGAGAGTCTTGCGAACATTTTGATGTATTAATATTTAATATCCCATGGTTAGAATCATAACACTCCTAATTTTTCTAAAATTCGATCGAAAAGAAAACAAAAATGAATATTTAAAAGTAGGAGGGGCGTGATTAGGATATTTAGGTGGCTAGAAATTTTTGGAACCAAACTGAATCGTGTAGAGGAGAATATTGCAATTATTTTGATGTATTAATATTTAATATAACATTGTTGGAATCATAACACTCCTCAATTTCTAAAATCAGATATAAATGGAAGATTTAATAATTTAAAGTATTGAGACATTTTAGATGACCAGACATGTCTTGAAACAAACTGAATCTTGTAGAGAAGACTGTTGCAAACATATTGATGTATTAATATTTAAGATCCCATGGTTGGAGTCATTGTACTCCTCATATTTATAAAATTCTACCAAAAACACATAAAAATTTGATTTCTTTAAAGTGGGGGGAGAATTAGGACATTTTATGTGCCTAGAAATGTTTGGAACCAAGATGTATCTTGTAGAGGAGACTTTTGCGAACATTTTGATACATTAATATTTAATAAGACATGGTTAGAATTATAACACTCCTAAAAAATTTTTCTAAAATATATCAAAAAAAACAAAAAAATGAATTTTGAAAAGAGCGGGTGCCATTATAGGGACATTTTTGGCGGTTAGAAATGTCTGAAGTCAAACTGAATCTCGTAGAGGAGACACTTGCGAACATTTTGATGTATTAATATTTAATAACCCATGGTTAGAATCATAACACTCCTAATTTTTCTTAAATTCGATCAAAAAGAACAAAAAAATGAATTTTGAAAAATGCGGGAGGCGTGATTGGGACATTTTAGGCGGCTAGAAGTGTCTGAAGTCAAACTGAATCTTGTAGAGGATACTCTTGCGAACATTTTGATGTATTAATATTTAAGATCCCATGGTTAAATTTATAACACTCCTAATTTTTCTAAAATTCGATCAAAAAGAACACAAAAATGAATTTTTAAATGGGCGGGGGACGAGATTGGAACATTTTAGGAGACTAGAAATTTGGAACCAAACTGAATCTTGTAGAGGAGACTGTTGCGAATATTTTGATGTATTAATATTTAATATCCCATGGTTGAATCATAACACTCCTCAATTTTCTAAAATTCGATCAAAAAACACATAAAAATTTGATTTCTTTAAAGGGGGGAATAACGACATTTTAAGTGACTAGAAATGCCTAGAACCAAACTGAATCTTGTAGAGGAGACTCTTGCGAATATTTTGATGCATTAATATTTAATAACCCATGGTTGGAGTCACCACACTCCTCAATTTTCTAAAATCCAACCAAAAAGACTGAAAATTATGAATTTTTTAAAAGGGGTGGGAATGATTAGGACATTTTAGGGTGCTAGAAATGTCTTGAACCAAACTGAATCTTGTAGATTAGACTCTTGCGAACATTTTGATGTATTAATATTTAATATCCCATGGTTAGAATCATAACACTCCTAATTTTTCTAAAATTCGATCAAAAAGAAAACAAAAATGAATATTTAAAAGTAGGAGGGGCGTGATTAGGATATTTAGGTTTATAGAAATGTTTGGAACCAAACTGATTGTTATATAAGAGACGATTGCAATTATTCTGATGTATTAATTATTAATAAATCATTGTTGGAATCATATCACTCCTCAATTTCCTAAAATCAGATAAAAAACGAATGTTATATACTTTAAAGTAGTTGGGGGATATTGAGCTATTTTGTATGCTTAGAAATGCCTTGAAACAAACTGAATCTTGTAGAAAAGACTGTTGCGATCATTTTGATGTATTAATATTTACCATCATATGGTTTGAGTCGTTGTACTCCTCATATTTATAAAATTCGACCAAAAACACATAAAAATTTGATTTTTTTAAAGGGGGAATTAGGACATTTAAAGAGATAGAAATGTCTAGAATCAAACTGAATCTTGTAGAGGAGACTCTTGCAAACATATTGATGTATTAATATTTAAGATCCCATGGTTGGAGTCATTGTACTCCTCATATTTATAAAATTCGACAAAAACACATAAAAATTTGATCTTTTTAAAGGGTGGAGGGTAATTAGGAAATTTTATGTCACTAGAAATGTCTGGAACCAAACTGAATCTTGTAGAGGAGACTCTTGCGAACATTTTGATGTATTTATATTTAATATGCTATGGTTAAATTTATAACAATCCTAATTTTTCTAAAATTCGATCAAAAAGAATACAAAAATGAATTTTTAAAAGGTCGGGGCACGAGATTGGAATATTTTAGGAGACTAGAAATGTCTGCAGCCAAACTGAATCTTGTAGAGCAGACTGTTGCGAATATTTTAATGTATTAATACTTAAGATACCATAGTTGGAGTCGTAACACTCCTCTATTTTCTTAAATACAATCAAACAGACAGAAAAGGGAGGTATTAAGAGATTATAGTTGTCAAGAAATGTCTATTTCCAAACTGAATGATGTAGAGAAGACTATTGCAAACATTGCGATGCATTAATATTTAATAACCCATGGTGTTAGAATCATAACACTCCTAATTTTTCTAAAATTGGATCAAAAATAACAAATAAATGAATTTTGAAAAGGGCGGTAAGCGTGATTCTTACATTTTAGATGGCTAGAAATGTCTGAAATCAAGCTGAATCTTGCAGAAAAGGCTGCTGCGAACATTTTGATGTTAAAATATTTAAGATACCTTGGTTGGAGTCATCACACTCCTCAATTTTTTAAAATACAATCGAACAGACAAAAACTTGACTTTTTATAGGGAAGGTGTGGTTATTAAGACATTCTAGTTGTCAACAAATGTCTATTACCAAACTGAATCTTGTAGAGGAGACTCTTGCGTACATTTTGATGTATTAATATTTAATATCGCATGGTTAGAATCATAAAAACTTTATCTTTTCTAAAATTCGATCAAAAAGAACAAAAAAATGAATTTTGAAAAGGGAGGTAGGCTTGATTTGGACATTTTAGGCGGCTAGAAATGTCTGAAGTCAAACTGAATCTTGTAGAAAAGGCTGCTGCGAATATTTTGATGTAAAAATATTTAAGATACCATGGTTGGAGTCATCACACTCCTCCATTTTTTAAATACAATCAAACAGACACAAACTTGACTTTTTATAGGGAAGGGGGAGTTATTAAGACATTCTAGTTGTCAAGAAATGTCTATTACCAAACTGAATCTTGTAGAGGAGACTACTGCAAACATTTTGATGCATTAATATTTAATAACCCATGGTTGGAGTCACCACACTCCTCAATTTTCTAAAATCCAACCAAAAAGACAGAAAATTTTGAATTTTTTAAAAGGGGGAGTGATTAGTACATTTTAGGATCTAGAGATGTATTTACCCAAATGGAATTTTGTACATGAGACTCTTGCGAACATTAAAATGTAATAATGTTCCATGGTGAGAATCATAACATTCCTCATATTTCTAAAATTCGATCAAAAAGAAAACAAAAATGAATGTTAAATAGACGGAGGGGCGTGATTAGCATATTTAGGTGGCTAGAAATTTCTGGAGCCAAACTGAATCGTGTAGAGGAGAATATTGCAATTATTTTGATGTATTAATATTTAATATAACATTGTTGGAATCATAACACTCCTCAATTTCTTAAAATCAGATAAAAAACGAATGTTTAATACTTTAAAGTAGGGGGATGGATATTGGGACATTTTAGATGCCTAGAAATATATTGAAACAAACTGAATCTTTTAAAGGAGACTGTTGCGAACATTTCGATGTATTAATATTTAAGATCCCATGGATGGAGTCATTAAACTCCTCATATTTATAAAATTCGACCAAAAACATATAAAAATTTGATTTCTTTAAAGGGGGTTGTCATTAGGACATTTTAAATGATTAGAAATGTCTTGAAGAAAACTGTATCTTGTAGAGGAGACTCTTGCGAACATTTTGATGTATTAATATTTAAGATCCCATAGTTAGAGTAATAACATTCCTCATATGTATAAATTTCGACCAAGAACACAAAAATTTGATTTTGATAAAGGGGGGTAATTAGCACATTTTAAGTGACAAGAAATGTCTGGAACCAAACTGAATCTTGTAGAGGAGACTCTTCCGAACATTTATATACATTAATATTTAATAACCCATGGTTAGAATCATAACACTCCTAATTTTGCTAAAATTCGATCAAAAAGAACAAAAAAATGAATTTTGAAAAGGGCGGGAGGCGTGATTGGAACATTTTAGGCGACTAGAAATGACTAAATCAAACTGAATCTTGTAGAGGAGACTGTTGCGAATATTTTTAGGTATTAATATTTAAGATATCATGCTGGGAGTCATAACACTTCTCAATTATTTTAAAATAAAATGAAAATGACACAAAATTGACTCTTTATACGGAAGGGGGGTTGTTAAGACATTCTAAAATTCGAATTTGTTGGGAAGAAATGTCTATTACCAAACTGAATCTTATAGAGGAGACTATTGCAAACATTTTGATGCATTAATATTTAATAACTTATGGTGTTTGAGTCATCACACTCCTCAATTTTCTAACAATTTGAAAATTTGAATTTTTAAAATAAAGTGATGATTAGGACATTTTAGGGTGCTAGAGATGTCTTGAACCAAACAGAATTTTGTAGATTAGACTCTTGCGAACATTTTGATGTAATAATATTTAATGTCTAATGGTTAGAATCATAACATTCCTCATTTTTCTAAAATTCGATCAAAAATAAAACAAAAATGAGTATTTAAAAGAGGGAGGGGCGTGATTAGGATATTTGGGTGACTAGAAATGTTTGGAACAAAACTGAATCTTATAAAGGAGATTGTTGCTAATATTTTGATGTATTAATATTTAATATCTAATGGTTAGAATCATAACATTCCTAATTTTTCTAAACTTTGATCAAAAAGAACAAAAAAATAAATTTTGAAAAGGGCGAGAGGTGTCATAGGGACATTTTTGGCGGCTAGAAATGTCTGAAGTCAAACTGAATCTTTTCGTTGAGACTCTTGCAAACATTTTGATGTATTAATATTTAATATCCCATGGTTAGAATCATGACACTCCTAATTTTTCTAAAATTCGATCAAAAAGAACACAAAAATGAATTTTTAAATGGGCGGGGGACGAGATTGGAATATTTTAGGAGACTAGAAATTTCTGGAGCCAAACTGAATCTTGTAGAGGAGACTGTTGCGAATATTTTGATGTATTTATATTTAAGATACCATGGTGGTAGTCACAACACTTCTCAATTTTTCTAACTTTCGATCAAAAATGACACAAAAATGAATTTTGAAAAAGGCGTGATTTGGACATTTTAGGTGGCTAGAAATGTCTGAAGTCAAAAACTGAATCTTGTAGAAAAGGCTATTGCAAACATTTTGATGTATTAATATTTAAGATTCCATGGTTGGATTCGTTGTAGTTCTCATATTTATAAAATTCGACCAAAAACACATAAAAAATTGACTTCTTTAAAGAGGGAGGGTGGCAATTAGGACATTTTAAATGACTAGAAATGTCTAAAACCAAACTGAATCTTGTAGAGGAGACTCTTTCGAACATTTTGATGCATTAATATTTAATAACTCATAGTTGGAGTCATCACACTCCTCAATTTTCTAATATTCAAACAAAAAGACAAAATTTGAATTTTTTAAAAGGAGGAGTGATTGGGACATTTTAGGTTACTAGAGATCTATTGAACCAAATGAAATTTTGTAGATGAGACTCTTGCGAACATTTTAATGTAACAATATTTAAAATCTCATGGTTAGAATCATAACATTCCTAATTTTTCTAAAATTCGATCAAAAAGAAAACAAAAATGAATATTTAAAAGTGGGAGGGGCGTGATTAGGATATTTAGGTGGATAGAAATGTTTGGAACCAAACTGATTGTTATAGAAGAGACGATTGCAATTATTTTGATGTATTAATTATTAATATATCATTGTTGGAATCATAACACTCCTCAATTTCCTAAAATCAGATAAAAAACGAATGTTTAATACTTTAAAGTAGGGGGGAATATATTTGAACATTTTAGATGCCTAGAAATGTCTTGAAACAAACTGAATCTTGTAGAGAAGACTGTTGCAAACATTTTGATGTATTAATATTTAAGATCCCATGGTTGGAGTCGTTGTACTCCTCATATTTATAAAATTTACCAAAAACACATAAAAATTTGATTTCTTTAAAGGGGAGGGGGTAATTAGGACATTTTAAGTGACTAGAAATGTCTGGAACCAAACTGAATTTTATAGAGGAGATTCTTGCGAACATTTTGATGTATTAATATTTAATATACCATGGTTAGAATCATAACACTCCTAATTTTTCTAAACTTCGATCAAAAAGAACAAAAAAATGAATTTTGAAAAGGGCGGAGGCGTGATTAGGGCATTTTAGGCGGCCAGAAATGTCTGAAGTCAAACTGAATCTTGTAGAAAATGCTGCATCGAACATTTTGATGTAAAAATATTTAAGATACCATGGTTGGAGTCATCACATTCCTCAAGTTTTTTATATACAATCAAACAGACACAAACTTGACTTTTTATACGGAAGGGGGGATTATTAAGACATTCTAGTTGTCAAGAAATGTCTATAACCAAACTGAATCTTGTAGAGGAGACTACTGCAAACATTTTGATGCATTAATATTTAATAACTCTAGGTTGGAGTCATCACACTCCGCAATTTTCTAAAATCCAACCAAAAAGACTGAAAATTTTGAATTTTTTAAAAGGGGGAGTGATTGGGACAATTTAGTATACTAGAGATGTATTGAACCAAATGGAATTTTGTAGATGAGACTCTTGCGAACATTTTAATGTAACAATATTTAAAATCTCATGGTTAGAGTCATAACATTCACAATTTTTCTAAAATTCGATCAAAAAGAAAAAAAATGTATATTTAAAAGTGGGAGGGGCGTGATTAGGATATTTAGGTGGATAGAAATGTTTGGAACCAAACCGAATGTTATAGAAGAGATGATTGCAATTTTTTTGATGTATTAATAATTAATATATCA
The DNA here is from genome assembly GCA_030067965.1 of Latrodectus elegans. NCBI lineage: Eukaryota > Metazoa > Arthropoda > Arachnida > Araneae > Theridiidae > Latrodectus > Latrodectus elegans. Next base: position 4,533,807 of record CM057820.1, read on the forward strand.
TTGTTGGAATCATAACACTCCTCAATTTCCTAAAATCAGATAAAAAACGAATATTTATTACTTTAAAGTAGGGGGTGTTATTGGGATATTTTGGATGCCTAGAAATGTCTTGAAACAAACTGAAACTTGTAGAGTATACTGTTGCGATCATTTTGATGTATTAATATTTACGATCCTATGGTTGGAGTCGTTGTACTCCTCATATTTATAAAATTCGACCTAAAACAAATAAAAATTTGATTTCTTTAAAGGGGGGGGCGTTAATTAGGACATTTTAAGTGACAAGAAATAGCTGGAACCAAACTGAATCTTATAGAGGAGACACTTGCAAACATTTTGATATATTAATATTTAACATCCCATGGTTAGAATCATAACACTAATAATTTTTCTAAAATTTGATCAAAAAGAACAAAAAAATGAATTTTGAAAAGAGCGGGAGCCATTATAGGGACATTTTTGGCAACAAGAAATGTCTGAAGTCAAATTGAATCTCGTAGAGGAGACACTTGCGAACATTTTGATACATAAATATTTCATAACCCATGGTTAGAATCATAAAACTCCTAATTTTTCGAAAATTCGATCAAAAAGAACAATAAAATGAATTTTGAAAAGGGCGGGAGGCGTTATAGGGACATTTTTGGCGGCTAGAAATATCTGAAGTCAAACTGAATCTTTTCGTTGAGACTCTTGCGAACATTTTGATGTATTAATATTTAATATCCCATGGTTAATATCATGACACTCCTAAATTTTCTAAAATTCGATCAAAAAGAACACAAAAATGAATTTTTAAATGGGTGGGTGACGAGATTGGAACATTTTAGGAGACTAGAAATTTCTGGAGCCAAACTGAATCTTGTAGAGGAGACTGTTGCGAATATTTTGATGTAAAAATATTTAAGAAACCATGGTTGGAGTCATCACACTCCTAAATTTTTTCAAATACAATCAAACAGAAACAAATTTGTCTTTTTATTCGGAAGGGGGGGTTATTAAGACATTCTAGTTGTCAAGAAATGTCTATTACCAATCTGAATCTTGTAGAGGAGACTATTGCAAACATTTTGATGCATTAATATTTAATAACTCATAATTGGAGTCACCACACGCCTCAATTTTCTAAAATCCAACCAAAAAGACTGAAAATTTTGAATTTTTTAAAAGGAGGAGTGATTGGGACATTTTAGGATCTAGAGATGTATTTACCCAAATGGAATTTTGTAGATGAGACTCTTGCGAACATTTTAATGTAACAATATTTAAAATCTCATGGTTAGAATCATAACATTCCTAATTTTTCTAAAATTCGATCAAAAAGAAAACAAAAATGAATATTTAAAAGTGTGTGGGGTGTGATTAGGATATTTAGGTGGCTAGAAATGTTTGGAACCAAACTGAATCTTATAGAGTAGACTATTGCAATTATTTTGATGTATTAATATTTAATATAATATTGTTGGAACCATAACACTCCTCAATTTCCTAAAATCAGATAAAAAACGAATGTTTAATACTTTAAAGTAGGTGGGGGGATATTGAGATATTTTGTATGCTTAGAAATGCCTTGAAACAAACTGAATCTTGTAGAAAAGACTGTTGCGAACATTTTGATGTATTAATATTTACGATCCCATGGTTGGAGTCGTTGTACTCCTCATATTTATAAAATTTACCAAAAACACATAAAAATTTGATTTTTTTAAAGGGGTGGTAATTAGGACATTTTAAGTGAATAGAAATGTCTGGAACCAAACTGAATCTTGTAGAGGAGACTCTTGCGAACATTTATATACATTAATATTTTAGATCCCATGGATAGATTCGTTCTACTCTTCATATTTATAAAATTCGAACAAAAATACAAAAAAAAATGAATTTGGAAAGGGCGGGAGGCTTGATTGGGAAATTTTAAACGACTAGAAATGGCTGGAACCAAACTGAATCTTGTAAAGGAGACTTTTGCGAATATTCTCATGTATTTATATTTAACATTCCAAGTTTAAAATCATAACACTCCTAATTTTTCTAAAATTCGATCAAAAAGAACAGATAAATGAATTTTTCAAAGGGTGGGAGCGTGATTGGGACATTTTAGGCGACTAAAAATGACTGACGTTAAACTGATTCTGGTAGAGGAGACTGTTGCGAATATTTTGATGTATTAATATTTAATAACCCATGGTTAGAATCATAACGCTTCTAATTTTTCTAAAATTCTATCAAAAAGAACAAAAAAATGAATTTTGAAAAGTTCGGGAGGCGTGATTGGGTCACTTTAAACGGATAGAAATGTCTGAAGTCAAACTGAATCTTTAGAGGAAACTGTTGCGAACATTTTGATGTATTAATATTTAATATCCCATGTTTTATATCCTAACACTCCTAATTTTTCTAAAATTCGATCAAAAAGAACAAAAAAATGAATTTTGAAAAGGGCGGGAATCGTGATTGGGACATTTTAGGTGTCTAGAAATGTCTGAAGTCAAACTGAATCTTGTAGAGGAGACTGTTGCGAATATAGTAATGTATTAATACTTAAGATACCATGGTTGGAGTCGTAACACTCCTCTATTTTCTTAAATACAATCAAACAGACACAAACTTGACATTTTATAGGGAAGGGAGGGTGGTATTAAGACATTCTAGTTGTCAAGAAATGTCTATTACCAAACTGAATCTTGTAGAGGAGACTATTGCAAACATTTTGGTGTATTAGTATATGAGATCCCATGGCTGGAGTCGTAGCACTCCTTTAATTTCAAAACTTCGACCAAAAAGTTAAAAGCCTTTGAATTCATTAAAAGGGGGAGGGTGATTAGGACATTTTAGAGGACTAGAAATGTCTGGATCCAAAGTGAATATTATAGAGGAGACCGTTGCGAAACTTTTGATGTATTAACATTTAAGATCCCATGGTTGCAGTCTTTGTACTTCTCATATTTATAAAATTCGACCTAAAACACATAAAAATTTGATTTCTTTCAAGGCTGGTAATTAGGACATTTTAAGTGTCTAGAAATGTCTGGAACCAAACTGAATCTTGTAGAGGAGACTCTTTCGAACATTTTGATGTATTAATATTTAATAATCCATGGTTAGTATCATAACACTCCTAATTTTTCTAAAATTCGATCAAAAATAACAAATAAATGAATTTTGAAAAGGGCGGTAGGCGTTATTCTGACATTTTAGATGGCTAGAAATGTCTGAAATCAAACTGAATCTTGCAGAAAAGGCTGCTGCGAATATTTTGATGTAAAAATATTTAAGATACCATGGTTGGAGTCATCACACTCCTCAATTTTTTTAAATACAATCGAACAGACACAAACTTGACTTTTTATAGAGAAGGGGTGGTTATTAAGACATTCTAGTTGTCAAGAAATGTCTATTACTAAACTGAATCTTGTAGAGGAGACTACTGCAAACATTTTTAGGCATTAATATTTAATAACCCATGGTTGGAGTCATCACACTCCTCAATTTTCTAAAATCCAACCAAAAAGACAGAAAATTTTGAATTTTTCAAAAGGGGGAGTGATTAGTACATTTTAGGATACTAGAGATGTATTTATCCAAATAGAATTTTATACATGAGACTTTTGCGAACTTTAAAATGTAATAATATTAAATGTGCCATGGTTAGAATCATAACAATCCCCATTTTTCTAAAATTCGATCAAAAAGAAAACAAAAATGAATATTAAAAAGAGGGATGGGCGTGATTAGCATATTTAGGTGGCTAGAAATATGTTTGGAAGCAAAATGAATCTTATAGAGGAGAATATTGCAAATGTTTTGATGTATTAATATTTAATATAACATTGTTGGAATCATAACACTCCTCAATTTCCTAAAATCAGATAAAATACGAAGGTTTAATACTTTAAAGTAGGGGGTGGATATTGGGACATTTTAGATGCCTAGAAATGTCTTGCAACAAACTGAATCTTGTAGAAGAGACTGTTGCAAACATTTCGATGTATTAATATTTAAGATCCCATGGATGGAGTCATTGAACTCATTAATAATATTCGACCAAAAACATATAAAAATTTGATTTCTTTAAAGGGGTGGTAATTAGGACATTTTAAATGACTAGAAATGCCTGGAACCAAAGTGAATCTTGTAGGGGAGACACTTGCGAACATTTATGTACATTAATATTTAAGATCCCATGGATAGATTCGCTCTACTCCTCATATTTATAAATTTCGACCAAGAACAGAAAAAAAATTGATTTCGAAAAAGGGGGGTAATTAGCACATTTTAAGTGAATAGAAATGTCTAGAACCAAACTGAATCTTGTAGATGAGACTCTTCCTAACATTTATATACATTAATATTTTTGAACCCATGGTTAGAATCATAACACTCCTAATTTTGCTAAAATTCGATCAAAAAGAACAAAAAAATGAATTTTGAAAAGGGTAGGAGGCGTGATTGGGACATTTTAGGCGACTAGAAATGACTAAAGTCATACTCAATCTTGTAGAGGAGACTATTGCGAACATTTTAATGTATTAAAATTTAAGATACCATGGTTGGAGTGATAACACTCCTCAACTTTTTGAAAATAAAATCAAAATGACACAAAATTGAATTTTTATACGGAAAGGGGGGTTATTAAGACATTCTAGTTGTCAAGAAATGTCTATTACCAAACTGAATCTTGTAGAGGAGACTATTGCAAACATTTTGATGCATTAATATTTAATAACCCATGGTTTGAGTCATCACACTCCTCAATTTTCTAAAAGGGGGAGTGATTAGTACATTTTAGGAACTAGAGATGTATTGACCCAAATGGAATTTTGTAGATTAGACTCTTGCAAACATTTAAATGTGATAATATTTAATGTCCCTTGGTTAAAATCATAACATTCCTCATTTTTCTAAAATTCGATCAAATAGAAAACAAAAATGAATATTTAAAAGAGGGAGGGGCGTGATTAGGATATTTAGGTGGCTAGAAATGTTTAGAACCAAACTGAATCTTATAAAGGAGACTGTTGCGAACATTTTGATGTATTAATATTTAATATCCCTTGGATAGAATCATAACAATCCTAATATTTCTGAAATTCGATCAAGAAGAACAAAAAAATGAATTTGGAAAGGGCGGGAGGCTTGATTGGGACATTTTAAGCGGCTAGAAATGTCTGAAGTCAAACTGAAACTTCTAGAGGAGGCTGTTGCGAACATTTTGATACATAAATATTTAATTACCCATACTTAGAATCATAACTCTCCTAATTTTTCTAAAATTTGATGAAAAGAACAAAAAATTGAATTTTGAAAAGGGTGGGAGGCGTGATAGGGACATTTTAGGCGACTAGAAATGACTGAAGTAAAACTGAATCTTCAAGAGGAAACTGTTGCGAACATTTTGATGTATTAATATATAATATTCAATGGTTAGAATCATAACACTCCTAATTTTTCTAAAATTCGATCAAAAAGAATAAAAAAATGAATTTTTAAAAGGGCGGGAGGCGTGATTGGGACACTTTATGCGACTAGAAATGACTGACGTTAAACTGAATCTTGTATAGGAGACTGTTGCAAACATTTTGATGTATTACTATTTAATAACCCATAGTTAGTATCATAACATTCCTAAATTTTCTGAAATTCGATCTAAAAGAACAAAACAATGAATTTTGAAAAGGGCGGGTGGCGTGATTGTGACTTTTTAGGCGACTAGAACTGTGTGAATTCAAACTGAGTCTTGTAGAGGACAATTTTTCGAATAATTCCTTGCATAAATATTTAAGATCCCATGGTTAGATTCGTTGCACTCTTCATATTTCTAAAATTCGATGAAAAACACAAAAAAATTGGATTTCTATAAAGGGGGTAATAAGGACATTTTAAGTGACTAGAAATGTCTGGAACCAAACTGAATCTTGTAATGGAGACTCTTGCGAACATTTTGATGCAATAATATTTAATAACTCTTGGTTGGAGTCATCATACTGCTCAATTTTCTAAAATCCAACCAAAAAAACTAAAAATTTTGAATTTTTAAAAAGTGGTAGTGATTAGGAAATTTTAGGTTTCTAGAGATGTATTCAACCAAAAGAAATTTTGTAGATGCGACTCTTGCTAACATTTTACTGTGATAATATTTATAATCCCATGGTTAGAATCATAACATTCCTCATTTTTCTAATATTCGATTAAAAAGAAAACAAAAATGAATATTTAAAAGTGGGAGGGGCGTGATTTGGATATTTAGGTCTATAGAAATGTTTGGAACCAAACTAAATCTTATAGAGAAGACTATTTCAATTATTTTTATGTATTAATATTTAATATATCATTGTTGGATTCATAACACTCCCCAATTTCCTAAAATCAGATAAAAAATTTTTTAATACTTTAAAGAAGGGGGGATATTAGGACATTTTAGATGCCTAGAAATGCCTTGAAACAAACTGAATCTTGCAGAGAAGATTCTTGCGAATATTTTGTATTATTATTTATTATCCCATGGTTACAATCATAACAATCCTAATTTTTGTAAAATTCGATCAAAAAGAATATAAAAATGATTTTTTAAAAGGGCGGGGGAAGAGATTGGAATATTTTAGGAGATTAGAAATGTCTGCAGCCAAACTGAATCTTGTATAGGAGACTGTTGCGAACATTTTAATGTATTAATACTTAAGATACCATGGTTGGAGTCATAACATTCCTTTATTTTTTTAAATACAATCAAACAGACACAAACTTGAATTTTATACGGAAGGGGGAGGGTATTAAGGCATTCTAGTTGCCAAGAAATGTATATTGCCAAACTGAATCTTGTAGAGGAGACTATTGCAAACATTTTGATGAATTAATATGTAAATTCCTATGGTTGGAGTCATAAAACTCCTCACGTTTTTTAAAATTTGACCGAAAAGACAGAAAATTTAATATCTTAAAATTTGGTTATGATTAGTATATTTTAGGCTACTAGAGATGTCTTAAACCAAATTGAATCTTGTAGATGGGACTCTTGCGAACATGTTGATGTATTAATATTTAATATCACATGGTTAGAATAATAAAACTCTTAATTTTTCTAAAATTCGATCAAAAAGAACTCAAAAATAAAAGGGCTGGGGGCGTGATTGAGACATTTTAGGTTACTAGAAAAGTCTGGAGCCAAACTGAATCTTGTAGCAGAGACTATTGCAAACATTTTGGTGTATTAATATATGAGATCCCATGGCTGGAGTCGTAACACTCCTCTGATTTCAAAACTTCGACCAAAACGTTAAAAACCTTTGAGTTCTTTAAAAGGGGGAGGGTGATTAGGACATTTTAGAGACTAGAAATGTCTGGAACCAAATTGAATATTATAGTGGAGACAGTTGCAAAAATTTTGATGTATTAATATTTAATATCCCATGGTGGTAGTCTTTGCACTCCTTATATTTATAAAATGCGACCAAAAACACATAAAATTTGATTTCTTTAAAGGGATGGTAATTAGGATATTTCAAGTATCTAGAAATGTCTGGAACCAAAGTGAATCTTGTAGAGGACACTCATGGGAACATTTTGATGTAATAATATTAAATATCCCATGGTTAGAATCATAACACTCCTAATTTTTCTAAAATTCGATCAAAAAGAACAAAAAAATGAATTTTGAAAAGGGCGGGAGGCGTGATTGGGACATCTTAGGCGACTAGAAATGACTGACATCAAACTGAATCGTATAGAGTAGACTTTTGCAAACATTTTGATGTAATAATATTAAATATCCCATGGTTAGAATCATAACACTACTAATTTTTCTAAAATTCGATCAAAAAGAACAAAAAAATGAATTTTGAAAAGGGCAGGTGGCATTATTGGGACAATTTAGGCGGCCAGAAATGTCTGGAACCAAACTGAATCTTTTAGAGGAGACTGTAGCGAACATTTTTATACATAAATATTTAATAACCCATGGTTAGAATCATAACCCTCCAAGTTTTTTTAAAATTCGATCAAAATGAACAAAAAAATGAATTTTGAAAAGGGCGGGAAGCGTGGTTGGGACATTTTAAGTGACTAGAAATGACTGACGTTAAACTGAATCTTGTAGAGGAGACTGTTGCGAATATTTTGATGATTTAATATTTAAGATGCCATGGTTCTATTCGTTGTACTCCTCATATTTATAAAATTCGACAAAAAACACATAAAAATTTGAATTCTTTCAAGGGGGGAGGGGTAATTAGGACATTTTAAGTGAGTAAAAATGTCTCGAACCAAACTGAATCTTATAGAGGAGACTTTTACGAACATTTTGATTTATTAATATTTAATATCACATGGTTAGAATCATAACACACCTAATTTTTCTAAAATTCGATAAAAAAGAACAAAAAAATGAATTTTTAAAAGGACGGAAGACGTGATTTTGACATTTTAGGCGACTAGTAATGTCTAGAACCGAACTGAATCTTGTAGCTGAGACTCTTGCGAACATTTTGATATATTAATATTTAATAACTCAAGGTTGGAGCCATCACACTCCTCAATTTTTTAAAATCCAACCAATAAGACTGAAAATTTTGAATTTTTTAAAATTGGGGGTGATTGGGAGATTTTAGGATACTAGAGATGTTTTGAACCAAATGGAATTTTATAGATGAGACTCTTGCGAAACTTTTAATGTATTAATAATTAAAATCTCATGGTTAGAATCATAATATTCCTCATTTTTATAAAATTCGATCAAAGAGAAAACAAAAATGAATTTTGAAAATGGCGGGAGGCGTGATTGTGACATTTTAGGCGACTAGAAATGTTTGAAGACAAAATGAATCTTGTAGAAAAGGCTGCTGCGAATATTTTGATGTAAAAATATTTACGATACCATGGTTGGAGTCATCACACTCCTCAATTTTTTAAATACAATCAAACAGAAACAAACTTGACTTTTTATAGGGAAGGGGAGGGGTTATTAAGACATTCTTGTTGTCAAGTAATGTCTATTACCAAACTGAATCTGGTACGGGAGACTATTGCGAACATTTTAATGTAAAAATATTTAAAATCACTTGGTTAGAATCATAAAAATTTCATTTTTCTAAAATTCGATCAAAAAGGACACAAAAATACAACTGAGGGGGGGCGTGATTGGGATATTTTAGGTTGCTAGAAAAGTCTGGAGCCCAACTGTATCTTGTAGAAGAGAATATTGCAAACATTTTTGTGTATTAATATATAAGATCTCATGGCTGTAGTTGTAGCACACCTCTATTTTAAAAACTTCGACCAAAAAGTTAAAAACATTTGAATTCTTTGAAAGGGGGAGAGGGATTAGGACATTTTAAGAGACTAGAAATGTCAGGAACCAGAGTGAATATTATAGAGGGGACCATTGCGAAAATTTTGATACATTAATATTTAAGATCGCATGGTAGGATTTGTTGTACTCCTCATATTTATAAAATTCGACCATAAACACATAAAAATTTGATTTCTTTAAAGGGGGGGTAATTAGGACATTTTAAATGTCTAGAAATGTTTTTCACAAAACTGAATCTTATAAAGGAGATTGTTGCGAATATTTTGATGCATTAATATTTAATATCCAATGGTTAGAATCATAACACTCCTAATTTTTCTAAACTTCGATTAAAAAGAACAAAAAATTAATTTTTAAAAGGGCCGGAGGCGTGATTGGGACATTTTTGGCGACTACAAATGTCTGAAGTCGAACTGAATCTTGTAAAGGAGACTCTTGCGAATATTTTTATACATTAATATCTAATAACCCATGGTTAGAATGATGACACTCCTAATTTTTCTAAAATTCAATCAAAAAGAACACAAAAATGAATTTTTAAAAGGGCGGGGGACGAGATTGGAATATTTTAGGAGATTAGAAATGTTTTTAGCAAAACAGAATCTTGTAGAGGAGACTGTTGCAAACATTTTGATGTATTAATATTTAAGATCCCATGGTAGGATTCGTTGTACTCCTCATATTTATTAAATTCGACCAAAAACACATAAAGATTTCACTTCCTTAAAGGGGGGGGGTTAGTTAAGACATTTTGAGTCACTAGAAATGTCTGGAACCAAACTCAATCTTGTAGAGGAGACTTTTGCGAACATTTTGATACACTAATATTTAATAACTCATGGTTGGAGTCATCACACTCCACAATTTTCTAATATACAACCAAAAAGACTGAAAATTTGAATTCATTAAAAGGGGGTAATGATTAGGATATTTTAGGCTACTATAGATGTCTTGAACCAAATTGAATCTTGTAGATGAGACTCTTCCAATCATTTTTATGTAATAATATTTAATATCACATGGTTAAAATCATAAAACTCTTAATTTTTGAAAACATTTATCAAAACGAACACAAAAATAAAAGGGTGGGGGGCACTCCTCTATTTACAAAACTTCGACCAAAAATTTAAAAACATTTTAATTCTTTAAAAGGAGAAGGTTTATTTATTATGACATTTTAGACGACTAAAGATGTCTATTAACGAAGTGAATATTATAGAGGAGACCGTTGAAAAATATTGATGTATTAATATTTAAGATCCCATGGTTAGAGTCGTTGTACTCTTCATATTTATAAAATTCGACCAAATACACATAAAATTTGATTTCTTTAAAGAGGGGGGGTTATTTAGGACATTTTAGGTGACTAGAAATGTCTGGAACCAAACTGAATCTTGTAGAGGAGTCTCTTGCAAACATCAAATATTAATATTTAATATCCTATGGTTACAATCATAACACACCTAATTTTTCTAAAATTCGATAAAATAAATGAATTTTTAAAATTGCGTGGGACGAGATTGGAATATTTTAGGAGACTAGAAATGTCTGGAGCTAAACTGAATCTTGTAGAGGAGACTGTTGCGAACACTTTGATGTATTAATATTTAATATCTCATTGTTAGAATCAGGACACTCCTAATTTTTCTAAAATTCGATCAAAAATAACACAAAAATGAATTTTTAAAAGGGCGAGGGACGAGATTGGAATATTTTACGTGACTAGAAACGTATGGAGCTAAACTGAATCTTGTAGAGGAGACAGTTGCGAACATTTTGATGTATTAATATTTAAGATACCATGGTTGGAGTTATAATACTCCTCATTTTTTTTAAATAAAATCAAATTGACACAAAATTGTCTTTTTATACTGGTGTTGATTAAGACATTTTATGTGTAATAAAATGTCTAAAACCAAACAGAATCTTGTAAATTAGACTGTTGCAAATATTTTGATGTATTATTATTTAAGATCCCATGGTTGGGTTCGTTGTACTCCTCATATTTATAAAATTCGACCAAAATTACATAAAGTGTTGACTTTTTAAAGAAGTCAAATTATTAGCCCCTTTAAAAAGGGGGTAATTAAGGCATTTTAAATTTCAAGAAATGTCTGCAACTAAACTGAATCTTGTAGAAGAGACTCTAACGAACATTTTGATGCATTAATATTTAATAACCCATGGTTGGAGTCATCACAATCCTCAATTTTCTAATATCCCACCAAAAAACTGGAAAATATGAATTCTTTAAAAGGGGAAGATGATTAGGATATTTTAGGCTACTAGAGATGTCTTGAACCAAATTGAATCTTGTAGATAAGACACTTGCGATTATTTTGATGTATTAATATTTAATATCACATGGATAGAATCATAAAACTTTTAATTTTTCTTAAATTCGATCAAAAAGAACACAAAAATAAAGGGCGGGGGGCGTGATTGGGATATTTTAGGTTGCTAGAAAAGTCTGGAGATCAACTAAATCTCTTAGAGGAGACTATTGCAAACATTTTGGTTTATTAATATATAAGATCCAATGGCTGGAGTCGTAGCACTCCTCTATTTTCAAAACATTGCCCAAAAATTTAAAAACATTTGAATTATTTAAAAGGGGGACGGTGATTAGGACATTTTAGACTACTAGGGATGTCTGGAACCAAAGTGAAAATTATAGAGGAGACAGTTGCGAAAATTTTCATGTATTAATATTTAAGATCCCATGGTTGGAGTCATTGTACTCCTCATATTTATAAAATTCGACAAAAACACATAAAAATTTGATCTTTTTAAAGGGTGGATGGTAATTAGGAAATTTTATGTCACTAGAAATGTCTGGAACCAAACTGAATCTTGTAGATGAGACTCTTGCGAACATTTATATACATTAATATTTAATAATCCATGGTTAGAATGATAACACTCCTAATTTTGCTAAAATTCGATCAAAAAGAACAAAAAAATGAATTTTGAAACGGGCGGGAGGCTTTATTGGGGCATTTTAGGCGAAAAGAAATGTCTGAAGTCAAACTTAATCTTGTAGAGCAGACCGTTGCGAACATTGTTATGTATTAATATTTAATATCCAATGGTTAGAATCATAACACTCCCCTAATTTTTCTAAAATTCGATCAAAAAGAACAAAAAAATGAATTTTTAAAAGGGAGGGAGGCATGATTGGGACATTTTAAGCGATTAGAAATGACTGACGTTAATTTGAATCTTGTAGAGCAGACTATTGCGAACATTTATGTATTAATATTTAATATCCCTTGGTTAGAATCATAACTTTCCTGATTTTTCTAAAATTTGATAAAAAGAACAAAAAAATGAATTTTGAAATCGCGGTAGGCGTGATAGGGACATTTTAGGCGACTGGAAATGACTGAAGTAAAACTGAATCTTCTAGAGGACACTGTTGCGAACATTTTGATGTATTAATATTTAATATCCAATGGTTAGAATCATAACACTCCTAATTTTTCTAAAATTCGATCCAAAAGAACAAAAAAATGAATTTTTAAAAGGGAGGGAGGAGTAATTGGGACATTTTAGGCGACTAGAGATGACTGACGTTAAACTGAATCTTGTAGAGGAGACTGTTGCGAACATTTTGATGTATTACTATTAAATAACCCATGGTTAGTATCATAAAATTCCTAAGTTTTCTAAAATTTGATCAAAAAGAACAAAACGAATGAATTTTGAAAAGGGCGGGTGGTGTGATTGGGACTTTTTAGGCGCATAGAAATATGTAATTTGAAACTGAGTCTTGTAGAGAACAATCTTGCGAACATTTTCTTGCATAAATATTTAAGATCCCATGGTTAGATACATTGCATTTCTCATATTTATAAAATTCGACGAAAAACACATAAAAATTTGATTTCTATTAAGGAGGTAATAAGGACATTTTAAGTGACTAGAAATGTCTGGAACCAAACTGAATCTTATAATGGAGACTCTTGCGAACATTTTGATGCAATAATATTTAATAACTCTTGGTGTGAGTCATCATTTATTTGTATATGTAAAGGGCATTTCATAAGATATACGGGAATTTTTAAAGTAATGTTTGAATGAATATAATGTCACCCGTACCACCCAGGCGCACCATACAAAATCTCATTTTTTAATTAAATGTATTTCTTGTAATGAAACAAATACCACAGTTTGAATAGAAGTTAGTTGTAATACTAAACTAAATTATTTACATGCATATGTATTGGAAATTTTATAAGATATACGGGAAAATTGAAGTCAATCTTTGTGGCAATATGAAGTATCACATAGCACACGGACGCGCAATACAAAATCTATATTTTTCATATAAAATGCATTTTTTATAATAAAATGAATACGAAAGTTATTCTTAGAATGTTTTTTACTACAAAATGAAATCATTTGTGTGTTCCTGCATGGAACGTTTATGCTGATTTTGAGGAAATATTTAAATTTGTGAAATCAGGAAATAGGTTCACTTGTGTTACTTAAGCGAACTATACAAAAACTCATTTTTCTCTTAAAATATACTTTTTCTATTTAAACCAATAGCACACTTTGTCTAGAAATGTTATCTACTAATAAAATGTTCCATTTATTTGTATATGTATTGAGGATTTTTTTAGATATTTGGGAGTTTTGAAGTAAATCCTGGTGGGAATCTGAAGTCACACGTAACACAAGGACGCATCAAATATATCAATTCTTTATCATAAAATATATTTTATATAATAAAATGAATACAACAGTTAGTCTCAGAATGTTTTTTACTACTAAATGAAATCATTTGTGTGTTCATGCATGGAAACTTTATGCTGATTTTGAGTATGCTGATATGAAATATTTAAATTAGCGAAATCGGGAAATAGGATCACTTGTGTTACTTAAACGCACTATACAGAAACTCCTTTTTCTCGTAAAATATAATTTTTATAATTACAACTTTAGCACAGTTAGCCAGAAAATTGATTTACTACTAAACGAATCCATTTATTTGTATATGCCTTAAAAATGTTTAATAATATAAGGTACTTTTGAAGTCAATCTCATAGGGTATTTCAAGTCAAACGCAACATACAGACGCACAATAGAAAATCTTACATTTCTCATAAAGTTTAGTTTTTTATAATAAAATGAATACGACTTTTAGTCTTCGAATGCTCTTTACTACTAAATGAAATCATTTGCTTGTTCATACACGGAAAATTTATGCTGATTTTGTGGAAGTATTTAAATTTGCGATAACGGAAAAAGGGAATCACTTGTGCTACTTATGAGTACTATACCAAAACTTATTTTCTCGTAAAATATACTGTTTCTAATTAAGCCAATACCACTGTTAGGCAATAAACATTATTTACCACTTGATCGAACCATTAATTTGTATATGTACTGGTAATTGTTTTAACACATACGGGAATTTGTCATATAAGTCAATCTTTATGGAATCTGAAGTCACACGTACCATATATACGCACCATATAAAAACACTCTATTCTTATAATATATATACTTTATAATAATATGAATACCATAGTTAGTTACTATTAGAATGTTACTTACTAGTAAATGAAACCATTCCTTTGTCCATATATTGAAAGTTATACATATTTTGAGTAAATTTTGAAATTTGCGTTATCGGAAAAAGGGGATCACTTGTGTTACTTAAGCGCACTATACAAAAAATTATTTTTCTCGTAAAATATACTTTTTCTATTAAAACCAATACCACAGTTTGTCTAGAAATGTGATTTATTAATGAAATTTTTCATTTATTTGTATATGTTTGTGAAATTTTTAAGATATTTGGTAGTTTAGAAGTAAATCTTGGTGGGAATCTGAAGTCACACGCACCACAAGGAGGCAACAAAGATAGCCCTCTTTTATCATACAATATATTTTTTATAATAAAATGAATACCACAGTTAGTCTCAGAATGTTTTTACTACTAAATGAACTCATTTGCTTGTGAATAGACCGAGCCTTTATTCAGATTTTGAGGAAATTTTTAATTCGCTCTTGCGGGAATAGGGGATAACTTTATTTCCTTGGGTACACTAAACAAAAACTCATTTTTCTCATAAAATTTATTTTGTATATTTACGCGATTAGCACATTTATGCTAGAAATGTGATTTACTAATCATTTGAACTATTTATTGATATATGTAATGGGCATTTCATAAGATATACTAGAATTTTTAAAGTAATCTTTGTATGAATCTAATGTCACACATACCACCCAGGCACACCATACAAAATCTCATTTTTCTCATTAAATGTATTTTTTGTAATTAAACAAATACCACAGTTTGGCTAGAAGTAAGTTGTAATACTAAACTAAATTATTTACATATATATGTATAGGGAATTTTATATAATTTACGGGAAAATTGAAGTCAATCTTTGTGGGAAAATGGAGTAATACATAGCACACAAACGCGCAATAAAAAATCCATATTTCTTACATAAAATACATTTTTTATAATAAAACAAATACGACAGTTATTCTTAGAATGTGTTTTACTACTAAATGAAATCATTTGTGTGTTTATGCATGGAAAGTTTATGCTGATTTTGAGTATGCTGATATGAAATATTTAAATTAGCGAAATCGAGAAATAGGATCACTTGTGTTACTTAAGCGCACTACACAAAAACTCATTTTTCTCGTAAAATATAATTTTTATAATTAAAACTTTAGCACAGTTAGCCAGAAAATTGATTTACTACTAAAGGGATCCATTTATTTGTATATGCATTTGGATTGTTTAATAATATAAGGTACTTTTGAAGTCAATTGCAGCGGGTATTTCAAGTCACACGCAACATAGAGACGCACAATAGAAAATCTTACTTTTCTCATAAAGTTTATTTTTTATAATAAAATAAATACGACTCTTAGCCTTCGAATGCTCTTTACTACTAAATGAAATCATTTTCTTGTTCATACACGGAAAATATATGCTGATTTTGTGGATGTGTTTAAATTTGCGATATCGGGAAAAGGGAATCACTTGTGCTACTTAAGAGCACTATACCAAAACTTATTTTCTCGTAAAATATACTGTTTCTAATTAAGCCAATACCACAGTTAGGCAATAAACATAATTTACCACATGATCGAACCATTGATTTGTATATGTACTGGGGATTTTTTAACTTATACGGGAATTTGTCATATAAGTCAATCTTTGTGGAATCTGAAGTCACACGTACCATAAATGCGCACCATATACAAACAATCTATTCTCATAAAATATATTTTTTATAATAATATGAATAGCATAGTTAGTTACTATTAGAATGTTACTTACTAGTAAATGAAACCATTTGTTTGTCCATATATTGAAATTTATACATATTTTGAGTAAAATTAGAAATTTGCGTTATAGAAAAAAGGGGATCATTTGTGTTATTTAAGCGCATTATACAAAAATTAATTCTCTCGTAAAATATACTTTTTCTATTAAAACCAATACCACAGTTTGTCTAGAAATGAGATTTGCTAATGAAATTTTCCATTTATTTGTATATGTTTGTGGAATTTTTAAGATATTTGGTAATTTAGAAGTAAATCTTGGTGGGAATCTGAAGTCACACGCACCATAAGGACGCAACAAAGATAGCCTTTTTTTATCATAAAATATATTTTTTATAACAAAATGAATACCACAGTTAGTCTCAGAATGTTTTTACTACTAAATGAACTCATTTGCTTGTGAATAGACCGAGCCTTTATTCAGATTTTGAGAAAATTTTTAGATCGCTCATGCGGGAATAGGGGATTACTTGTTTTCCTTGGGTGCTCAAGACAAAAACTCATTTTTCTAATAAAATTTATTTTGTATAATTAAGCGATTAGCACAGTTATGCTAGAAATGTGATTTACTAATCATTTGAACCATTTATTTGTATATGTAATGGGCATTTCATAAGATATAAGGGAATTTTTAAGTAATCTTTGTATGAATCTAATGTCACACGTACCACCCAGGCGCACCATACAAAATATTATTTTTCTCATTAAATGTATTTTTTGTAATGAAACAAATACCACGGATTGGCTAGAAGAAAGTTGTACTACTAAACTAAACCATTTACATGTGTATCTATTTTGAATTTCATAAGATATACGGGAAAATTGAAGTCAATCTTTGTGGGAATATGAAGTATCACACAGCACACGGATACACAATACAAAATCTACATTTTTCATATAAAATACATTTTTTTAAATAAAATGAATACGACAGTTATTCTTAGAATTTTTTTACTACTAAATGAAATTATTTGTGTGTTCATACATGGAAAGTTTATGCTGATTTTGAGGAAATATTTAAATTTGCGAAATCGGGAAATAGGATCACTTGTGTTACTCAAGCGCACTATACAAAATCTCATTTTTCTCTTGAAATATAATTTTTCCATTTAAACCAATAGCACAGTTTGTCTCAAAATGTTATCTACTAATATAATGTTCCATTTATTTGTATATGTATTGGGGATTTTTTTAGATATTTGGGAGTTTTAAAGTAAATCCTGGTGGGAATCTGAAGTCACACGTAACATAAGGGCGCACGAAATATAAAACACTTTTATCAATAAATATATTTTTTATAATAAAATGAATACAACATTTAGTCTCAGAATGCTTTTTACTACTAAACGAAATAATTTGCTTGTCAATACACCGAACCTTTATTCAGAGTTTGAGGAAATTTTGAATTCGCTCAAGCGGGAATAAGGGATAACTTGTTTTCCTTGGGTGCACTAAACAAAAACTCATTTTTCTCATAAAATTTATTTTTTATAATTAAACTTTTAGCACAGTTATGCTAGAAATGTGATTTACTAATCATTTGAACCATTTATTTGTATATGTCCTGGGCATTTAATAAGATATACGGGAATTTTTAAAGCAATCTTTGTATGATTCTAAAGTTACACGTACCACCCAGGCGCACCATACAAAATCTCATTTTTTTTCATTAAACGTATTTTTTGTAATGAAAAAAATACCACAGTTTGGCTAGACGTAACTTGTAATACTAAACTAATTTATGTATATGTATTACGAATTTCATAAGATATACGGGAAAATTGAAGTTAATCTTTGTGGGAATATGAAGTATCACATAAAACACGGACGCGCAATACAAAATCTATATTTTTCATATAAAATACATTTTTTATAATAAAATGAATACGAAAGTTATTCTTAGAATGTTTTTTACTACTAAATGGAATTATTCGTGTGTTCATACAAGGAAAGTTTATGCAGATTTTGAGGAAATATTTAAATTTGTGAAATCAGGAAATAGGTTCACTTGTGTTACTTAAGCTCACTATACAAAAACTCATTTTTCCCCTAAAATGTACTTTTTCTATTTAAACCAATAGCACAGTTTGCCTAGAAATGTTATCTACTAATAAAATGTTCCATTTATTTGTATATGTATCGGGGATCTTTTTAGATATTTGGGAGTTTTGAAGTAAATCCTGGTGGGAATCTGAAGTCACATGTAACATAAGGTCGCTCTAAATATATCACTTTTTTATTATAAAATATATTTTTTATAATAAAATGAATACAACAGTTAGTCTCAGAATGTTTTTTATTACTAAATGAAATCATTTGCTTGTCAATACACCGAGCCCTTAATCAGAGTTTGAGTAAATTTTTAATTCGCTCAAGAGGGAATAGGGGATAACTTGTTTTCCTTGGGTGCACTAAGCAAAAATTCATTTTTCTCATAAAATTTTTTTTATAATTAAACGATTTGCACCGTTATGCTAGAAATGAGATTTACTAATCATTTGAATCATTTATTGGTATATGTAAAGGGCATTTCATAAGATATAAGGGAATTTTTAAAGTAATCTTTGTATGAATCTAATGTCACACGTACCACACCGGCTCACCATACAAAATCTCATTTTTCTCATTAAATGTATTTTTTGTAATGAAAAAAATACCACAGTTTGGCTAGAAGTAATATGTAATAGTAAACGTAACCATTTACATGTATATGTATAGGGAATTTTATAAAATATACGAGAAAATTGAAGTCAATCTTTGTGGGAAAATGAAGTAATACATAGCACACGGACGCGCAATAAAAAATCTATATTTTTTACATAAAATACATTTTTTATAATAAAATGAATACGACAGTTATTCTTCAAAAGTATTTTACTACTAAATGAAATCATTTGTGTGTTCATGCATTGAAAGTTTATGCTGATTTTGAGTATGCTGATATGAAATATTTAAATTAGCGAAGTAGGGAAATAGGATCACTTGTGTTACTTAAGCGCACTATACAGAAACTCATTTTTCTCGTAAAATATAATTTTTATAATTAAAAATTTAGCACAGTTAGCCAGAAAATTGATTTACTACTAAACGGATCCATTTATTTGTATATGCCTTGGGAATGTTTAATAATATAAGGTACTTTTGAAGTCAATCTCAGCGGGTATTTCAAGTCACATGCAACATACAGACGCACAATAGAGAATCTTACTTTTCTCATAAAGTTAATTTTTTTATAATAAAATGAATACGACTTTTAGTCTTCGAATGCTCTTTACTACTAAATGAAATCATTTGCTTGTTCATACACGGAAAATTTATGCTGATTTTGTGGAAGTATTCAAATTTGCAATATCGGAAAAACGGAATCACTTGTGCTACTTAAGAGCACTATACCAAAACTTATTTTCTTGTAAAATATACTGTTTCTAATTAAGCCAATACCACAGTTAGGCAATAAACATTATTTCGATTGAATTGATCGAACCATTGATTTGTATATGTACTGGGGATTTTTTAACATATACGGAAATTTGTCATATAAGTCAATCTTTGTGGAAACTGAAGTCACACGTACCATATATGCGCACCATATACAAACATTCTATTCTCATAATATATATATTTTATAATAATATGAATACCATAGTTAGTTACTATTAGAATGTTACTTACTAGTAAATGAAACCATTTGTTTGTCTATATATTGAAATTTATACATATTTTGAGTAAAATATGAAATTTGCGTTATCGGAAAAAGAGGATCACTTGTGTTACTTAAACGCACTATACAAAAACTTATTTTTCTCGTAAAATATACTATTTCTATTAAAAACCAATACCACAGTTAGTCTAGAAATGTGATTTACTAATGAAATTTCCCATTTATTTGTATATGTATTGGGGATTTTTTTAGATATTTGGTAATTTAGAAGTAAATCTTAGTGGGAATCTGAAGTCACGCACCATAAGGGCGCTCCAAATATATCACTTTTTTATCATAAAATATACTTTTTATAATAAAATTAATACAACAGTTAGTCTCAGAATGTTTTTTACTGCTAAATGAAATCATTTGCTTGTCAATACACCGAGCCCTTATTCAGAGTTTGAGGAAATTTTTAATTCGCTCAAGAGGGAATAGGGGATAACTTGTTTTCCTTGGGTGCGCTAAGCAAAAACTCATTTTTCTCATAAAATAATTTTTTTATAATTAAACGATTAGCACCGTTATGCTAGAAATGAGATTTACTAATCATTCGAATCATTTATTGGTATATGTAAAGGGCATTTCATAAGATATACGGGAATTTTTAAAGCAATCTTTGTATGAATCTAATGTCACACGTATCACCCCGGATCACCATACAAAATCTCATTTTTCTCATTAAATGTATTTTTTGTAAAGAAAAAAGTACCACAGTTTGGCTAGAAGTAAGTTGTAATACTAAACTTAACAATTTACATGTATGGAATTTTATAAAATATACGGGAAAATTGAAGTCAATCTTTGTGGGAAAATGAAGTAATACATAGCACAAGGACGCGCACTAAAAAATCTATATTTTTTACATAAAATACATTTTTTATAATAAAATGAATACGACAGTTATTCTTCGAATGTTTTTTACTACTAAATGAAATCATTTGTGTGTTCATGCATGGAAAGTTTATGCTGATTTTGAGTATGCTGATATGAAATATTTAAATTAGCGAAATAGGGAAATAGGATCACTTGTGTTACTTAAGCGCACTATACAGAAACTCCTTTTTCTCGTAAAATATAATTTTTATAATTACCACTTTAGCACAGTTAGCCAGAAAATTGATTTACTACTAAACGAATCCATTTATTTGTATATGCCTTGGGAATGTTTAATAATATTAGGTACTTTTAAAGTCAATCTCAGCGGGTATTTCAAGTCACATGCAACATACAGACGCACAATAGAAAATCTTACTTTTCTAATAAAGTTTATTTTTTTATAATAAAATAAATACGACTCTTAGCCTTCGAATGCTCTTTACTACTAAATGAAATCATTTGCTTGTTCATACACGGAAAATTTATGCTGATTTTGTGGAAGTATTTAAATTTCCGATATCGGGAAAAGGGAATCACTGGTGCTACTTAAGAGCATTACACCAAAACTTATTTTCTCGTAAAATATACGGTTTCTAATTAAGCCTATACCACAGTAAGGCAATAAACATGATTTACCTCTTGATCGAACCATTGATTTGTATATGTACTGGGGATATTTTGACATATACGGGAATTTGTCATCTTTGTGGAATCTGAAGTCACACGTACCATAAATGCGCACCATATACAAACAATCTATTCTCATAAAATATATTTTTTATAATAATATGAATAGCATAGTTAGTTACTATTAGAATGTTACTTACTAGTAAATGAAACCATTTGTTTGTCCATACGTAAAGGGCATTTCATAAGATATGACAGGAATTTTAAAGTAATTTGCGTTATCGGAATAAGGGGATCACTTGTGTTACTTAAGCGCACTATACAAAAACTTATTTTTTTCGTAAAAGATACTTTTTCTATTAAAACCAATACCACAGTTTGTCTAAAAATGTGGTTTACTAATGAAATTTTCCATTTATTTGTATATGTATTGGGGATTTTTTTAGATATTTGGGAGTTTTGAAATAAATCCTAGTGGGAATCTGAAGCCACACGTAACATAAGGGCTTACCAAATATATCACTTTTTTATCATAAAATATATTTTTTATAATAAAATGAATACCACAGTTTGTCTCAGAATGTTTTTACTACTAAATGAACTCATTTGCTTGTCAACACACCGAGCCCTTATTGAGAGTTTGAGGAAATTTTGAAATCGCTCAAGCGGGAATAGGGGATAACTTGTTTTCCTTGGGTGCACTAAACAAAAACTCATTTTTCTCATAAAATTTATTTTTTATAATTAAACGATTAGCACAGTTATGCTAGAATAATGATTTACTAATCATTTGAACCATTTATTGGTGTATGTAAAAGGCATTTCATAAGATATACGGGAATTTTTAAAGTAATCTTTGTAGGAATCTAATGTCAAACGTACCACCCAGGCGCATCATACAAAATCTCATTTTTCTCATTAAATGTATTTTTTGTAATGAAACAAATACCACAGTTTGGCTAGAAGTAAGTTGTAATACTAAACTAAACACATTACATGTATATGTATTGGGAATTTCATAAGATATACGGGAAAATTGAAGTCAATCTTTGTGGGAATATGAAGTATCACACAGCACACGGACGCGCAATACAAAATCTATATTTTTCATATAAAATACATTTTTTATAATAAAATGAATACGACAGTTATTCTTAGAATGTTTTTTACTACTAAATGATATTATTTGTGTGTTCATACATGGAAAGTATATGCTGATTTTGAGTATGCTGATATGAAATATTTAAATTAGCGAAATCAGGAAATATGATCACTTGTGTTACTTCAGCGCACTATACAAAAACACATTTTTCTCATAAAATATACTTTTTATAATTAAAACTTTACCACAGTTAGCCAGAAAATTGATTTACTACTAAACGGATCCATTTATTTGTATATGCTTTAGAAATGTGTAATAATATAAGGTAATTTTGAAGTCAATCTCATCGGGTATTTCAAGTCACACGCAACATACAGACGCACGATAGAAAATCTTACTTTTCTCATAAAGTTTATTTTTTTATAATAAAATGAATACGACTTTTAGTCTTCGAATGCTCTTTACTACTAAATGAAATCATTTGCTTGTTCATACATGGAAAATTTATGCTGATTTTGTGGAAGTATTTAAATTTGCGATAACGGAAAAAGGGAATCACTTGTGCTACTTAAGAGCACAATACCAAAACTTATTTCCTCGTAAAATATACTGTTTCTAATTAAGCCAATACCACAGTTAAGCAATAAACATTATTTACCAAATGATCGAACCATTGATTTGTATATGTACTGGGGATATTTTGACACATACGGGAATTTCTCAAATAAGTCAATCTTTGTGCAATCTGAAGTCACACGTACCATAAATGAACACCATATACAAACAATCTATTCTCATAAAATATATTTTTTATAATAATATGAATAGCATAGTTAGTTACTATTAGAATGTTACTTACTAGTAAATGAAACCATTTGTTTGTCCATATATTGAAATTTATACACATTTTGAGTAAAATTTGAAATTTGCGTTGTCAGAAAAAGGGGATCACTTGTGTTACTTAAGCGCACTATACAAAAATTTATTTTTCTCGTAAAATATACTTTTTCTATTAAAACCAATACCACAGTTTGTCTAGAAATGAGATTTACTAATGAAAGTTTCCATTTATTCGTATATGTTTGTGGCATTTTTAAGATATTTGGTAATTTAGAAGTAAATCTTAGTGGGAATCTGAAGTCACGCACCATAAGGGCGCACCAAATATATCACTTTTTTATCATAAAATATACTTTTTATAATAAAATTAATACAACAGTTAGTCTTAGAATGTTTTTTACTACTAAATGAAATCATTTGCTTGTCAATACACCGAGCCCTTATTCAGAGTTTGAGGAAATTTTGAATTCGCTCAAGCAGGAATAGGGGATAACTTGTTATCCTTGGGTGCACTAAACAAAAACTCATTTTTCTAATAAAATTTATTTTTTATAATCAAACGATTAGCACAGTTATGCTAGAAATTTGATTTACTAATCATTTGAACCATTTATTTGTATACGTAAAGGGCATTTCATAAGATATACGGGAATTTTTAAAGTAATCTTTGTATGAATCTAATGTTACACGTACCACCCAGGCGCACCATACAAAATCTCATTTTTCTCAATAAATGTATTTTTTTAATGAAACAAATACCACAGTTTGGCTAGAAGTAAGTTGTAATACTAAACTAAATTATTTACATGTGTATCCATTGTTAATTTCATAAGATATACGGGAAAATTGAAGTCAATCTTTGTGGGAATATGAAGTATCACACAGCACACGGACGCGCAATACAAAATCTATATTTTTCACATAAAATACATTTTTTATAATAAAATGAATACGACATTTATTCTTAGAATGTTTTTTACTACTAAAGGAAATTATTTGCTTGTCAATACACCGAGCCCTTATTCAGAGTTTGAGGAAATTTTGAATTCGCTCAAGCGGGAATAGGGGATAACTTGTTTTCCTTGGGTGCACTAAACAAAAACTCATTTTTGTCATAAAATTTTTTATAAATAAACAAATTTCACAGTTATGCTTAAATGTGGCTTACTACTTCTTTGAATTATTTATTTGTATATGTATTGGAAATTTTTAAGCTAATCTTTTAAGGAATCTGAAGTCACGCGTACCACCCAGGCGCACCATAAGAAATCTCATTTTTCTCATTAAATGTATTTTTTATAATGAAACAAGTATCACAGTTTTTCTAGAACTCTGATTTACTACTAAACTGAACCATTTGCATGTATATGTAATGGGAATTTCTTAAGATATACGGGAAAATTAAAGTCAATCATTGTGGGAATATGAAGTCACACATAGCATATGGACTCACAATAGAAAATCATTCTTTTCACATAAAATACATTTCTTATAATAAAATGAATACGACAGTTATTCTTATAATGTTTTTTACTACTAAATGAAATAATTTACGTGTTCGTACAGGGATAGTTTATGCTCATTTTGAGGGAATATTTAAATTTGCCTAATCGGGAAATAGGATCCCTTGTGTTACTTAAGCGCATTATACAAAAACTGATTTTTCTCGTAAAATATACTTTTTATAATTAAACCATTACCACAGTTAGTACAGAAATTTGATTTACTACTAAACGGATCCATTTATTTGTATATGCAATAGGAATGTTTAATAATATAAGGGACTTTTGAAATGAATCTCAGCTGGTATCTCAACGCACACACAGCATACGGACGCACAATAGAAAATCTCACTTCTCTTATAAAATATATTTTTATAATAAAATGAATATGACAGTTATTCTTAGAAAGTTTTTTACTAGTAAATGAAATCATTTGCTTGTGAATACACGGAATTTAGGCAGATTTTGAGGAAATTTTGGAATTTGCGTTATCGGGATAAGGGGATTATTTGTATTAATTACGCGCACTGTACCAAAACTCAATTTTATCGTAAAATATACTGTTTCTATTTAAAACAATGTCATAGTTAGGCTAAAAACATGATTTAACACAAGATGCAATTATTTATTTGTATATGTACTGGGGATTTTTTAAGATATACTGAAATTTGTAAATGAATCTTTGCTGGAATATCTGAAGTCACTCGTAACATAAAAGCGCACCATATAAAAACTCTCTTTTGTCATAAAATATATTTTTTGTAATAAAATGAATACCACAGTTAGTCTTAGAATGTGATTTGCTACTAAATGAAACAATTTGTTGGTTCATACATCGAAATTTATGCAGATTTTGAGTAAACATTAAAATTTGCGTTATCGGGAAAAGGGGATCCCTTGTGTTACTTCAGCGCACTATACACAAAAGCTCATTTTCTCGTAAAATATACTCTTTATTTAAACCAATACCACAGTTATTCTAGAAATGTGATTTACTAATAAAATTATTCATTTATTTGTACATGGAATGGGGATTTTTTTTAAGATATATGGGAATTTTTTTTTTAAAAGTAAATCTCAGCGGGAATCTTAATTCATATGTACCATATGGGCGCACCATCTAAAAACTCTCTTATCTCAAAAAATATATTTTTTATAATAAAATGAATACCACAGTTAGTCTCAGAATGTTTTTTACTACTAAATGAAATCATTTGCTTGTCTATAGGCAGAACCTTTATTCAGATTTTGAGGAAATTTTGGAATTCGCACAAGCGGGAAAAGGAGATAACTTGTGCTATTTGGAAAACAACATGGAATTTAAGAAAACACTCATTTTCTCATAAAATTTATCTTTGATAATTAAACAAATAGCACAGTTATGCTAGAAAAGTGACTTACTTTTAAAGTGAACCATTTTTTTGTATATGTATTGGGCATTTCATAAGATATACGGAAATTTGTAAGTCAATATTTGCTGGAAATTAAAGTCACGGGTTCCATTACGGCGCACCATACAAAAACTCATTTTTCTCATAATATATATTTTTAAAATAAAAAGAATACCACAGTTAGTCTTAGAATTTGATTTACTTTTAAATGAAACCATTTGCTTGTCTATACACTGTCCCTATGTCAAAAAAATCTATCTGGTATGTCAAAAAAATCTACATTTGTTCCACAAGTCTCCATTTTCAGACTAAATCATTTCCAAAAGACATAATTTGTAATCTATTTCACCAAGTGTGCGAGTCATCATGGCAGACAGATACGCTGATTTTTACAGATGCTTCCAAGCAGGGATCAAATGTGGGCATTGCAATAGTCAATTTTACAACCAGTTTATCAATAACAGGAAAAATTAGTGCCATAAACTCCATCTTCTCAGCAGAGGCTATGGCACTGCTTATTGCAGTCTCTAAAGTTTGCACTGAAGCCAAAAAATATGTCATTTTCACAGATTCACTTTCTTGCACCTCTGCTCTTTTAGATAGCTCCAGGACATCACCAACTATTATTCAGCTGCTTCGATTCCAAATGATTCAATCTACTCAAAAGTGCTTGTCAATACAGTTAGCTTGGGTTCCAGGACATTCAGGAATTGCAGGTAATGAAATTGCAGGCTCATTGGCGAAAGCAGCAACCGTGATTCATTATGCTATTCGATCTATTTATCCTGAAGATCTGAAACAACACGTCAAGAAATATTACTTTAAAGAAAGTCTCAATCAATGGAAAAATAGCAAATATGCTGAAGCATTCACTCATCTCACATCTATTCGCAAAAATCATAGGCTGTTAACAAAATCGCGACTAGAAGACGCATGGCTGGCCAGAGCAAGAACAAGATCTTTTCCTACCAATTCGATTCTATTTAGGTTTAATCTCTGGCATACAGACCGCTGTCAGTGCTGTGAACCTGAAACCATAGATCATATTCTCTTAGATTGTCCTTTATACGAACATCTGAGGAATCAACTACGGAAAAAATTAATAATAGGAGCATTATCATTCTCTTGGTTATTTGAACTACCTACAAATCCGGAAATTAAAATTCTTGCATGCTGTGAATTTCTACGCCTGTCTAACAGATTCTAATTTTAATGAAAAAAGAAAGTTACAACTCAAAATCATCCTTGAACTATTTTCGAACACGAATTTATAAATCCGAATTTTTTTCTTCTCATATGAAGATGTATGTGTTAGTGATCACAGACATGAAATGAATTTACTTAAATAAGGTTAGTCGACTGACTACATACATCCGCTCCAAATACCTTCTTCAAAGAGAGCTACAAGCATGTTAGCATAAACCTTCAAAAGTGCCCGCCATAACCTACCCTAAACAGTGGATATTACTTTGAAATTGGAAAATAAAAATGGATCATAGAAAGAATTAGATAAATGAAAATCCATATATAATTTATCTCAATTAAAATATTCGAACACAATCCATTCAAAATCAATTATGAGGCATTATTGGATGAATACTACAGAGGTTAAAAATTTAATTTATGATCAAGAGTGATAAAAAATATCTAAACACTACTTGAATTAATTAAATATACAAAAGTGATAGAAAAAGTTAAATAAAGAGAAATCCGGAAGTTAAAAAATTAAGGATAAACAATAGAATAATAATGCCAAATTTTTTATATTTTATTCAAGAAATGATAACTGTAAACAAAAAAATTAAGAAACAAAACTAAATTTGAATTAAAGGAACATAGTAAATTATAAATAATTAAACGGATTAAATGAAGAAAAATCCATAAATTTATTCAATCAAAATATTTATCATAATTTAGTTTTTGATTAATCTGATGAAAATTAATCCTGAGAAATATATGCAAATTGTTACAAATTATAAAATTTAATCAAAAATGTGATCATGAAGAAAAAAAACTTAGATATGAGGGAGAAAATTTAATGCGAGAAACTTAGAATAATTATATGATTCACTAAAAAAAAGTCATAAATTAATTCCATTAAAAATATTCAGGCAATAATTCAAAAATTTATCTAAAAATGATTATAAATAAATATCACAAATGGAAAATTTTTTAATATTAAGAAAAATATTACTTGCTACTCAAATTGTATGTTCATTCAAAAATGTGCCAGTTTTTGAGCAAAATTACAAAAAAGAGTTTATGTTTGTAAAATCATCGTCAAGGACACAGAGCTTCAGAGCAAAAGGTCGAAGGTTCAATCCCAGTACCCGTTGAAATTCAGAAGATGGATGTTGAGTTTCTGTCTTCCGCATGCACGTCTGTCAGAATGGATGCTTGGAAATTTTCATTGTTTTCTCTCTTGCAGTACGTGAATACAGCCCACTAATTATCAAAATTTTCCCCAGGTGGTAAATATGCTGTTTACTTTAAAATACCTCACATCAGCCTTAAGCTGTTAACAATCCACAACGCAGTGTCAAAAAAGTGAGTTTATGTTGGAAATGTAATTGCATGTCTTCAATGAAAAGGCAGCTAATGCTTTAATTTGCTCAGATAAGGAAAAAATGAAACATTACAATACATTAAAAGTTAATTTTTTAAGTACTTGCACCCCAAAATCTCCAAAAAAATTAGTTATTCATAAAAATGACCCAAAAAAAACCCATAAAATATTAATACCATTTTTAGTCTAACAAATTTTTATTGTAATCTGTAGTATAAAATAATCAGAAAATTTAAGATTCTTAGCACTTTAATAAGAGCATTTATATTAGTTATGATATTCTTTCCTATATGTTTATTGAAAAACTATTCTTTCACTATGTGTATTTCGAGGAAAGGACGATACTATTCTTTCATATACATATGTGTGTGTTTAATGGAGAACTATACTTTCACCATGTGTATCTCGAAAACAGAATAATCATTTTTATACCCTTTTAATTCTGTTTAATTATTCGATAAGTTTTTCTGGCGAAAACCATCAAAATTAGAAGACTGTACTACTGTAGGCCACACATTCTTTACTTTTGCATCTAATGCATAGCATTTACAAAGTGAATTAAGATTGCCCTGATGCAGTAGTGCAGTAATGCTCAACCTTTGGTCTATCGTAAGCACATTTTGAAGTGAAAAATTAACAGAGAGCCATATACAATATGCTTTTCGGTCACCAATAGATGACACTGTTTTTCATTTAATTTTCTTCGGTAGAATGTATGTAAATTTTAGAATTTTTTATACTTTTAAAAACTTTAAAAAATATACTAGATTGAATTTTTTTGAAATTAAAGATAGTTATTTTTTCATTTAAAATAAATTAAGCCATTCTATTAGGAATTTTAATTTTATAAATTTTTTTGGCTAGAAATAAAAAAATTGCTTTTTAAAAATTGTCTACTCTGAATTTGAAAAATACATTTTTATCACGGACAATACATTATTGATACATTATTGATAAATTATTGAAATAGCAGTAACTTTATTCTTTTTATCAACATAAATACCTATATTTTAAATCCTCAAATTACAAAAGTATGAACTATAATCATTTAATGGTAAACTGTAAATAATGAGAAAATACAGAATTTTACAATTAAACTGTGATATTTAATGTAAAACAAATACCGGAAGACTGGCATTGCTTATCTTCAGCCAGTTTATTGTACGCCGGTACATATGTTGTTAATGCCAAACTCATACAGTCATTCCAGTGTTTACCTATAATATTCGATCTGCATTTTGCCTTTAAATGTTTCAAGGTCAAATATTCACTTTCACGAAGATAAATATATCCAAAGCAAGAAAACACAGTCTCAGAAAAGTTTTTCATAAGAAAATATTTCCTTTCATCAACAAGAGTAAAGAATATTCTGCGGAACCTTGTTTTTAACTGCAAGTCAGATTAAAAAACTAATTTCTAATTAAAAAATAATTTCCATTTCCAAAACAACAGCATTTTTGCTAAGTATATTTCAAATTTTATGTGATAGATCTGAAATATTAAGTTCGGCAAATGGGTTTCAGATGATTAATATTTGTTCAACTTTATGGAAATCAGAGAAGTGAAGTTCAAATTTATTTTTCAGTCATTTACATTTTCCGAGTATCTCTCTGTTTTAATTGCTTGGGTGTTATTAATAGGGCTTAATAAATTCTGAAAATGAGTGAAATATTTTTCGTTCATCTTTGATTTATCCATAAATTTAAGTTTATTGAAAAGTAGTTACAGTTATAGTCAATTGAAAAAGATTTTTTTCCCCTGGATATCTTTTTCAGTTTCTTCAGTTTAGCTGTTATATCCGTGAGAGAAAATACAGATCGGATAATCAATTATTATCGTCCAATTCTTTACAAGTTTTTACAAAAACTGCTTTATTGGTGAAAAACGTTCTACAAATCGTTGAAGTACTTTTCCCCTGAGAAGCTATCTGGCATCGGAATGAAGCAATAAGATTCTATGCTCTCCTTTAAGTTCATTAGTCAGCAATTTAAATAGTCTGTTTTGAAGTGGTCCGGCACGGAAATAATGCATGATTTTTACAACAAAAGATATCAGATGCTCACAATGCATGACTTCTGTGTATAGTACATGTTATGAATAGTGCAGTGAAAATGCAAAAAATTGGAAATTCAGCGCCATTCTTATACAGTGCGATAACTCCAACAGTGGAACCAAGCATGGTATGTTTTTTCTCGGTTGTTATGGACTGGAGTCTGAAATGGCAGGTCAAATTCCTTAACATAATTTTTATTATTTTGATATATATTTTAATCATGAATATTTCCTTTAAGTAGCAAAACTTCTTTTACCAAGCAATCATTAAGTAAACTTAAAGTAATCTTCTTTTACCGGCGAGTCCATTTATAAAAATATACTTAATTGAGCAGTATTCCATGTTTCAGTTGATTTCTCACACTGAAAACTCGAAAAATAAAACGCATTTTCTTATATCAATTTGCTTTTGATGATCGATATTTTTAACCATTAGTTCTATTCTAGGAATAACAGTATTTTTTTAGGAATAACAGTATTTTTTTACAATTGAACATTTTTAGTGACTTTTATTATTTCTTTTTTTATTTTTAAATTTTTGAAATAATGTTTTTGATGCAGTGACCATCGCTTCTTTAATTATGTTTCAATCGTCAAGTGGTTTCTTGTGCATTTCAAGGATGAGTGCTATCTTGAATGAAGCAACTGCAGCAGCACTCGATTCCGTTGCACACTTAGTGAATGCAGATTGTTGGGGTATTAATGCTGATTTACATTCTTTCACTTTATGTTTATTAATTATTGATAGAATATTGGCTGATATCTTTGTTCTACTTGAGATCCTAAAAATGCTTATTATTCCTAGCTTCTGATAAGGTACACTTATAAATATCATTATCGGAGCATATAGAAAACGATTGTTCACAAAGTATGAAAATGCAAGGTGAACTAATTTAAGTCTCCAATCAAACGAATGTTGTTGTTGTTCTCGTGTGCCAGCTAAGCTGGCAAATTGGGGTGCGCTGCTCCACTTTTCCAATTGAACCATATTTGATGTGGAGTCCGACATCTTCAGTACACACACATGCCATAGGGACCCGTTTATAGGGTAGGCAACCTTTCACATCTCATTCACACAAGGAAGGGACAAATACATGATAGAGAGAAAGTACATCCATGCCTGAACCGGGATTCAAACCCAGGACCTCCCTATCCGTAATCAGGCACGCTGACCACTAGGCAAGTTGGCCGGCAATCAAACGAATAAATTGGATACATAAAAGTATTATACATTATTGAATGAAATAATCTATGTTTCAGTATTTTCTTAAGAGGAGAGAAGTTGAGATGAAATGATCATTTAACTCTTGTATAGGAGCAATTCACTCAAGGATATTGTAAATTTTCCATCATCGGTATTTCAGCAACTTGGCTTTTACGTAACATTTTTACCATTAAATCGCTGATAGTAACTTTAAACTTTGATATTACTTTCAGTTCTCAACTTTATCCGTGACGAATGTATAAGAAGGAATTTGAACTCAGTTATTTTATAACGTCTTACAAGATATCTCTTATGACTGTAAATGCTTGCCGTATTTTAACTATTAAAAATATAAATGAATGCTTATTTTTAAAATATTTTTTGTTCATAACATTTAACTGGTTAGTGAGCACGTGCAAAACGATTGACGAGCATACTTGAGCTAGCGAGCACAAGATTGGTCACTGCGGCTATAATAAATACACTTTGGCGGATCCAATTCTAATATTAATCAGTTGACTATTTTAAAACTATGTAAATAAATCCTCTTTCTTGAATTTCTATTGATGATTTTCATCGTAATATAAAATTCCTTAAATAGTAAATAATCTATTTTATTTGCTTAATAATGTGATTTTCAACAGTGGGTAAGTCTTTCTGTAACTGCTCACTGTGTTTCAAAATGTCCAGAGAAAACCACTTGTAAAATGATGTTTATATGAACCGGTGAAATAAGAGAGATCAACTCAAACTGAGTGACTTTCACAATCTTCATTAATTCTAAAAAACCCTCATGTTTGGTCTGAAAGTGCTCCATTGGTAACAAATAGGTGACACAGTGTAGTCGTCTTCAACAAAATCTGGGAATATTTTCTGGTCATGGTTTGAGATTTCACTCAGTTTATCTGATTGCAAGAAAAATGTACGAATCTTTTCTTGTCTCCCAAAATGATCGGAATAGATTGAGCCAAAAATTTGAAGCTATCTTTTTTGTTGAACTCTAATCGTTAATCATTTCAGCGCACTTTCTCTATTTTTAAGGCGCGAGTAAAAGTGTTTTGGAGCTCTTTCGTACATTTCTGATATACTTGTATGCAAACATTTTGTCTATTTACTGTTTATCATTTATCTATCTATCTATCTATATATATATATATATATATATATATATATGTGTGTGTGTGTGTGTGTGTGTGTGTGTGTGTGTGTGTGTGTGTGTGTGTGTGTGTGTGTGTTTGTGTGTGTGTGTGTTTGTGTGTGTGTGTGTGTGTGTGTGTGTGTGTGTGTGTGTGTGTGTGTGTGTGTGTGTGTGTGTGTTTGTGTGTGTGTGTTTGTGTGTGTGTGTGTTTGTGTGTGTGTGTGTGTTTGTGTGTGTGTGTTTGTGTGTGTGTGTGTGTTTGTGTGTGTGTGTGTGTGTTTGTGTGTGTGTGTGTGTTTGTGTGTGTGTGTGTGTGTGTGTGTGTGTGTGTGTGAGAGAGAGAGAGATACAGAAAGATATAGATTAATATGCTATTATGCTAACTTTTTTATTCAGATGGGTTTACCTATCCAAATTACACATTTCAATTTTCTCTCTCTCTAAATTATAAATTTTATAAATTCCTTGTTACATTGTGCAACAAGAATGTAGCAACAATAATACTATAAAGAAAATTTGAATTTAATTTCTTTACTTTTAGCTTGATTCACAAAATCAAATAGAAAATAGTTGTCTGAGTCAGTAACTTACTGACTCGACAAACAAATTCAAGTGTTGTTCTTCAGAAACTTAAATAAAATTTATGGTATTAGAACAAAAAGGAAATTTTTTGAAGGCTATGTAGCAAACGTTCGGAGGTATCTAATCCTGTAGCTTTGAGAAAAATGCTTGCAACGAATTCGAGTAAACATAAAATTGCTTTTTTTTTTTTAGTCATTGTCTTACCAACACTTTACACCCTTCTAATTTATTTTCAGAGAATTAGGCTGAAGTTTCAGCAAGCTTGAGCGTTATAACATGAGTTAAAATGAAGAAAAAACTGGAGTTAGAATAATTAACTGATAGACCAGATTAGCTTTTCCTAAAAAAAATGATGTGGCACCATTTATTTGTAATTTTTATGGAGATTTAGTGTCTATATATTTCTGTTTACGAATTCAAAGTAACTATGGGGGATAAATAGGATAAATTCTGAAAACCATTACTTTCTTAATTAATTCAGGAAAAAATCGTTTGCGTGCAGTTATCCAGAAAAGTCATTGGTATGTATTATTATCAAAATATTGGAAACACTAGTGAGGGAAAGTGATATTTTTGAAAGAGCACTTCGTAAGCATTAAAGTAATAGCTACTAGCTTTTTTTATAAATCTAAATATATATATTTAGATATTATAATCATTTTCTTGAAATACGTCACCTATGCTTCACCGGTGGGGAGTACTATTATGCCAAGTGACAAGCGCAAACTTAAAATGTTTCAACATAAAATACCTAGAAAAATTACGAAGGCCCCTTGCTATATTCGCAACAAAAACATTTCAAAAGCTATGAAAATTATTGATATTCTTGAGCATATTGCTAACCTAAATAAAAACATTTATGATAAAAGAATTAACTGCCAGAAGGTCCAGTTAATTCCTTTATCATTTAATCAAGTTTTTCACTATCATTATCTAACGAAAGACTAAATATAGGCCAATCGCCATGAATTCCTTAGAGGAATATATTTAATATAATTTTGTACATAATATACATAGCCTTATTTAATCTTATATCAGTCTTAATTTATTCAGGATTATATCGTATTTTTCTATTTTCACTGTATATAAAAATTTTATTTCTATTTTATTATTTCCTCTATTTTTCAAGTAGAATAAATATTTGAAACTCATTTATCCGCTCCCCTCAAGTCTCTGCTGATTGATTTTCACTGCCAAGACTCAGTTCCTCACGCTTCAAATCTAGACTTCCCTCTCAGTACCGCAATGTCTTCCCTCCAGGACTTATCACAGATGAAGAAGTAAGGGCCTACTCCGCAGGCCGACACTTCGTAAGCGACTTGAGATTCAAGATCCAATTTTCTTGAAATCCTATTAGTCATTGGTAATTCAATAACATGAAGTGGGGAATCTCTGTCATTTTCAGAAGCAAAATCGCGTAAGTATTCTCTAAATAAAGGAAGTATGATTGCAGCATAAAAACTAATTTATCCTGACTAAAGGAATAGTGTCTTAAGTCACACATGGAAGTGTACACACAGCACGGCAAAGCAAAATAATGGACGGAAATTGAAGCTCATTAAAAGAAATCGACAATTACTGATCCTATTTTAATATCTAGGAATAATAAAAGCAAAATTAACCAACGAAATAAATCAACAACTAGATTTTCTAGAGTCAATGATTACAATTCGAAGAGACCTTCCTAAGCACGATATATTTAATTGAGCAGCAATTCCCAATTCAAAACAAGTTATTACGGATGTTAATGTCAAATGCCAATTTCAGGGAATAGCCCATTCACAAAACTTGATCAACCAATAAGTAGAAGAAAGTAATATGGTTTGATGAATTGTCTTTCACACTTCTCCCAGCATCAGGAAGGAATAACATTCCGCAAGCATATGATCATGACAGTCTAGCTCGAATTGCTATGCATGAAAGGGAATTTGATATGATGCGGGCAGTCGTGTCAATTTTTCTACTAGGAAAGATCACTTGGGAATAGTGTAGAAAAACTTTAGCTGACTATATCTATACTATAATCCAAGGATCGTTTCCGACAAGCGATAAAATTTTTCCAAGATGATCATCACCAATTCATGATACGACACTTCTTTACTCATAAGCACGTGGTTGAAATTAAACATCTACTTTAACCCGAGATCAAGTTATTTCAATATATTTGAATCGTTATCATGTATTTTAGAAATATTCTATAACGGAATCAACAATCAACATCCTTCACTGGTATCTCTATCAGAACTTTCACAATATCTCCATGAAGAATGTCATGGAGCACCTTTAAAATGAATTTCTATAGTCGAATCCATGCTGTATCATATACCAAATTATATATATAATATATGTATGTATATATAATATATGTATGTATATATATATATATATATATATATATATATATATATATTATATATATATATATATATATATATATATATATATATATATATATATATATATATATATATATATATATATATATATATATATATATATATATATATATATATATATATATATATATATATATATATATATATATATATATATATAATATATATATGTATGTATGTATGTATCTTTCATAATATTTAAGGTATATAACAAATTTATAAGTTAACTATAAGAAAATAACACTAACAATAAAATTTATAGCTTATACAAATGATGGAAACAAACTTATGTAAATTTATGCAAAATGCTTGCTATCATTTTTTTATAGAAAAAACAACTAGATATGAAGGAGAGAAGAATGAATATATGTGTATATATATATATATATACAAACATCATGCAATTAACGTATAACATTTGTCGATTTTTGACTTTTGTTAGCATGTTTAGTGTCAATAGTTCGAGAAAAGCCGTTGTCTGATTTGTTAAGGTAGTGGGTAGTCTTGTGGATGGAAATGGAGATGTCACAGGCTGATGCTTCTATGTGTACCTTTTTGTACCTTGTAGTGTGGTCACTGTCCCTAAAATGAACATCAAACTCATACATAAATTCAATATGTCATCATATCTAATTTCAATATGTCGTCAGTACACCAAAACTATGGTTTACTGACGAGTTATTGAAGATCTACCACTGTCGGCAAAACCAGCAGAAGACAATTTTAAAAATGGTTCGGCCCGAAGGAGAAAAAGCACTTCTGTGCAGCAACTAGCTGCAGGTCACTCTGTAGCATTAGGAAAAACTAAAACTAGTACGGTGTAAAGGCGTCTTTGATAAGCAGATCTTTGAGCAAGGCAAACATTTGTGTAAGTCGCTTTCACAAAAAGTTGCCTTCCATAGACTGTATGACAAAGAAGGGTCTGCTTACCTTGGACGAGAGAACACGTTTCCTCAACTCGACTGCTGTAGTCTTCTATACATTTTGCAGAAAAGTTCAGATACACACGAGACAGCAATTAAAAAAATGTGCTCTCTCTGATCTGGATGAAGCAAAGTTCCAGATACTATCAATATCACACCATGAAAGGACATATTTACCACGGTGAAGAAATAATGGTTCACTTCTGACCATCGAAAAATTTTCAAAAGAATGTTTTTGCATTCCTCATGATAGGTTATTCTCATCTTTTCCTTTCCCTTCTCTTTCCCTTTCTTGAGTTTTTCTTTTTTTTTTTATTATCTTTTTTCTTATCTTCTTCTGTCTAATATATTTTTCTGTAATTCTGAAAGTGACTCAGATAATTGAAGCTCGTGTAAATTTAATTTTATTGTACTTGTATTTGCATCAGACAATAAAAATCTCCTTTATGGTGTCCAGGAATATCATTTCTTTTATTTACTGCAATATTTATAAATATTTACTTCATGTACAATTGACTAATTTATTTTTTATCTTAATAACTATGGTTATTAAGATTACATGTTATTTATTTCCCTGTCTCTATTTCAACACTAATAAATATGCTTCCGTAATTTTTCATGATTTGTAATGATTTATATATATTAATATTTCTTTTAGATTAATTTATGGTAAACCCATTTTCGCATAAAAAAATTGTAACTTCTATATTATAGATCTTACTTTTACTCTTCAAATAATTCATCTATTTCATTATATGTTTGAATTATTTTCCTCTCTTAGTTTTTCCCTACAACTTGTTGATAACATAAGTAACATCATTCGAAAGTATGAAAATTTAGACAAATCCACTTATAAATTGGCTTAATTTAACCAACTTAAATTTAAATTCAAATTGGTTTAATACAATCGAATTATTAGTGTAAAGTCACATTGGTTTAATTTAATCAATATGAAAGTTAATTCAAATTGGTTAAATTTAGCTAATTTATAAAAATCAATTCGTGTAAAGCTTCAAAATTTAAGCATAATTTGTAATCAAATTAAATTGTTTTTCATTGCAACAATTTCCGCTTATCAAACTGTGCTTCAACAGTTTACATGAATTTATAATGCAGCTTAATAAGTTTAGTCATAATAGTTAATAGTTTTTTGATATATAAAAAATTGTTGTCTATCAATTTTTTAAAATAATTTTTGTATATTTATTTATTGTAATCTAGTCTATATACGTATGGACTTTTTTAAAGTTAATTTCAAATTAAATTATTAATTATTTTTATTTAGAATAAAATGATCAAAAAAAATATCATTTTTGACTCTTCCGGTTTTTAACTAAATATTTTCCTATGTAAAAAAAAAAGAAATCTTTTAAACAAGAGCAAAATAATTTGTATTATTTTAACCTTATTTTTATGATTAAAAACCGAGAAGAAGGCAATTACAATTTAAATTGAAAGATTTCAAATCTATTTATTAACTAAGAAACATTAATTGCATTAATGAGAAGCATTATATTAAATATTATTTTTATTTATACCTGATAAATTTTCTAACGATTCTTACTTTGAAACTCTTCATAGTAACAAGAAGCTTTTCATTTAAACAATCACATTTCAAGCTCGTGACAATAATCAGATAAACATTGGATAAGTTCAAAGAATTTCATTTAATCTGCTAAGATAGCGTCTGAAAGAGAACGTTAATTCTTGGTAGTTATTTAAGTATTTTATTCGATTTCTGAAATGTTTGATTGAATTCATGCAATACTTTATTTCGTTTCCTCATTACTGAGAGAATAACTGAAGAAAGTAAAAAAGAATAAAAAAGACTGCAATCTTCTCAACGTTCTAGGAAACGCTAGAGCTGATAAAAAAATGTCTGAAGCTGATTTAGCCGTAGTGAACTCTAAAATAGATGATGAAAAGACATTTTTAAATTGTATAAGTCAAAATATTTGGAATAATCCTGAGACTAATTTCACAGAAGTTTTTGCACATGATACATTAACAGACGCTTTATTGAAACATGGTTTCGAGGTTGCGAAGAATTATTTACTGCCAACAGCATTTCGAGCCGAATATGCGTCTAGAGATGGTAAGTTTGGCAAATTTTATATTTTATGCTTATGTAGTGAGACTCCTAAAAATTTCGTTACTGTTCAAATAATACAAAAATAATATAAATACATATACCAAAAATTTGAGTGTTTTCCTTATAATTCGTATTTTTTAAACTCTGAAATTCTCTTGCTGTTATATTTCCCTGCCATATGTTTTCGCAAATATAATTCATTCAGTACCGCGCAGTTAAATATTTAATTAAAATGTTTAAATTTAATATATCTAAAGCAATGACTGATTTATTATTAATAATTTTATAATGTATTCTTTTTGTGTTTTTAAAAAATAAGAAATAAATTATATTAAAAATCTGATTCTTATTTCATTACTTCATTGTATCGACAAAAGTTCTTAATGAATGTATTTTTAAGAAAATGCATACATTTATAACATCACGAGATTTCCTAAATATAGTTGAATAATTTTAATTCTTCTGTTTAAATTATTTTCCTATTATATTTTTATATCCATGTCATCATTAATTTTCTCCTTTTTAACTTAAATATGAAAACTTATTTTTGCACTTTAAGAATCTTAAGAAAAATATGAAACATTCTGAATATTATATTTATTGATGAAACGCGATGAATATTTTTAAGAAAATGAGGAATTCATATGCATACAGTTTTCTTTTATCACAGAAGATGAATATATTTTTAAAATATCTAAAATAAATATTTTTGAGAATTAACAATATTTTCATTTTATTTTCTGTAATTATATGATACAATCGGCATGATTTATGTTTTAAAATATGCATTTTTTCTTAATTAATAATTATATACTTATTTATAAACCCCAAATTTGAAGTTATAATTAATGCTCATCACAAAACTAGCTTTTATTGCAATTAATATTAAACTGAGAAATTTTTCTTAGATATCGATTTACATTACCTGGTAAAAATATTTAAAAAAAATTATGATAAATTATTTGCAATAATTTTGCAACTATTTTTTAATAAGTCAAGGGTTTCCTCTATACAAACATGATCTTTTGAAATCACAACCTTTTTAGTTTTATTGATTTAGTGATTGCCTCTGAAAAAAAAATGCTCGATTGATTCGAAAAGGTTTTTTATCGGATCCTCACACATCATAATTTAGCAGCGATTACATTATATTCCATATTAACATTAGTGATTCATTTTTAATCCTGAAATTTCGAATTACTTTACTATAATATAGTTTTCACGTAATAATGTATTAATTAAATAATTAATGAAAAAGAAGCGAGAACAAAATTGGAAAATATATAATCATGTTTACTATATACTTAAAAAGAAAACAGATGCACATTTTAGATACGTTTTATTTCTAAAATTGAATAAGCTTAAGAATACATTCAAATAGTTTTCCCACATTTATTTTTTTGTTTATCAAATAAATACTATTTTTAAGAATTTTAACATAATGTATTGTTTTATTACATTGTATGGTATTGTTATTCGTATGCTATATATTGAATTATTGTATGCTATATTTAAGGACTTTATTAAAATTATCGTGTTGTCTTATCTTTCGGTAGAAGGACCTGTTGTCGCTGTTCTATTAGAATATGATGCACTACCAATCATTGGACATGGCTGTGGTCACAATTTAATTGCTGAAGCTGGATTCGCTGCAGGAATAGCAATTAAAGCAGCAATGGACGCAGATGCTTCAGTAAAAGGAAAGGTATAACGTTAAATACATGTTTTATTATTTTAAATTACTAGAATAAATTAGCAACATATCACATCGGGACTCAGATGTATTTGAAATTTACGAATTGAACGTGAGGTAAAAAAATAATGTGAAATATTCTTTAGACATTAATATTTTAAATTTTTATTTAATTCCCCGTTATTTAAAGAAATTTCTATTATTATAGTACATAAAAATCAATTTATTTAATTTTAATCGTTTTTCAATTTTTACTTTTTAATGTTGATAAAAAACTATAAATAGATGTTTTCTTAGAAAGCGTATATTAATTCATAAAAAGATTCCGTGAAACCTAATTTAAATCTATTATGCACTATTTATTATAAAAGGAAACGTAATTCACAGCAAAGAAAAAATTTACTTTGTGTATTCGTTTCTTTCGACTTCAAATGAACTGAATTCTTCTAAAATGACAACACTAGTAAATCTGGTTGCCATAAACATTTTTAGATTCCATAAAATAATAACCAAATCGTATTTAGCGAATATAGTCAAATGGATAGATTCCATTTTTGCTTCTATCTAATTTTTAGGTAAACATTTTTTCATTTCTGCTATGAAATTTCACCTTAATTGTAAACAAAGAATGAAGTTTCCTACAATAAATACTAACAACTTTTTAATTTAGTGTTTTTTATAATAAGAATCCCCAAATAATATAACCCAAAACTTTCTCTCAAAAATATGGAACATTTCTGCCGCAGAATTTATAGTTTTCTTTTACAGCTGGCTATGATTACAGTTACGAATTTGAAACCTATTTCATCCATTATGGAGTAATAAAGTTGAAAATTTTATATCAGTGAATCACACTTGTTGATAGTGAAAACTCAGTAATCAAAAATGATTAAAAATCTTTTTTTTTTTTTTTCAAAGCAAATTTTTTTTTTGTCAAAATCTTCATCTAAAAGAACTTTTAAGGCAATACAGTTAAACTTAAAGTAATGCAAACTGTTAACTACATAGTTATGAGGAAATCTCTAAGCATTTTACCAAACAAAATTACAAAAGATTACTTTGCAGCACGTTTAATTTAAAATTAATTTAACACATTTTTTATAATTGTTGTAGGACTTTTAAGAAAGTCTGATTTTAGTCTCAAAATGAAAATGCAGACATTTCATTTGATGACATTAGAAATAAGCAGATAATATGCATTATCTCTCAAAAAATGAAACTCCATTTATTTTATAAATATAAAAATGATTAAAAAAAGATCTGTCTTTCATGAATACTTAAGATTAACTTATAAACATAT
Source organism: Latrodectus elegans (assembly GCA_030067965.1). NCBI lineage: Eukaryota > Metazoa > Arthropoda > Arachnida > Araneae > Theridiidae > Latrodectus > Latrodectus elegans. Next base: position 4,576,424 of record CM057820.1, read on the forward strand.
TACATATGCTTAAATAAACAATAAAACAGTTTTTGGCCAATAGAATCAATCAGGACTATATATAATAAAACTTTAACAATCTTATAATTATAATGTGGTAAATATTTTTTAAATTAGTTGCTGATGAAAACAATTCTAAAAAAATCAAACGAATTTAATTTTCTATTTAAATAATCTGTGTGATAATTTAATCATATCTGTTTTGTACCTTGATCTTAAAGTCTTCGAAATTATCATCTTTTTTATCTTTAGTTATTTGTCTTGAACTTTGTTTCCTTTAATAGATTCTGAAATATTTCTAAATAATCAGGAGTTAATTTAATTAAAAGTGCATAGAAAAATATATGATATATATGATATATTTTATTTTATTATACATTAATTATTTTATTATACATGTGAAATAAATACATTTATTTCACATAAAACTTTAATCAAGCTGCTTGCAGTTTTCTATATTTCAAAATTAAACAAGGATTTCCAGCTGTTATTGTCATGGATTGCCATAAATATTTTTCTTAAGATTTTGCGTTCAAGGGTTAATAACTTGTTTTCATGTAATTTAGTGACTGCCTGACATTCACTCTTTTAAACCAGGATTGGTTAAATTAGTGTTTAAAGTTTGCTTTAGAAGGTAATAGACATTATTAATTAAATATAAAACAATTTTTTAATTTAGAGCTGCGGTTGAAAATGTCTTAGTTCTTTAATTTTGATAGGTTTTTTGTAAAAAATATTCATTCTCTCTTTGAAAAGCTCTTCAGATCTAATGTAATGTTTACTATTTTTCTTTCAAGGTCAAATAAAATAGCAACCTTCCTTAAGTGTTTCCTGTTGTAAATAAATTAAAATTATTTCAAAAATATAATAAAAATATATGTTATTTAAATGAATCTTAAAAAATCCATTTAAATAAAAGGAATTTTATATTCTTAGAATTTTGTACAATAGGAGAATTAAAATTTATTTTCTTAACCAAAACGAACAAAAAAATATTATTTGCTTTTTAAGAAAGTTAATCCAAATTTTTAAGCAAAGCATTCAAAATAAATTACAACAAATGATCTGATCATATTTCATAGATATTAAAATGTATTTTTTATCTATTATAATCACTTGGATTTTCAAGATAAGCAATTTCATTCTCTTTTACTAAATGAGACTATAAATGCAATTATTATTATTATTTTTTTATTTTTTTTAAATCTTAACTTTAAGAAAACGATGAACTTATCTTTGGTTCTCGATAACTGTATTTCATATTTCTAAGGTCAATTATTTTACTGGTGCAAGTACTTTTGTGTCATTATCATTGAGTGAACTAGTTTTGTTGTTTTATTAATTAAAATAAATTTTTTGCCAGTAAAATAAAAACTATATTTCTTCAGTTTTAAGCAGATAATCGGGTAAAAATAAAATTTAAATAAATGTCACTTTAACTGTAATCTAGATTTTACGATTATTGAATGAAATAAAATTTTGAAAATAATACTAATAAATTTTAATTTGAATGCTTAAATATTAAAATTCTGGAGTCAATTTTTAAATGTAATCAAGTTAAAGGCATAAATTTATGATATCAAGCATCGCCACGATTTATATTCATTAGAAAAACTAAAGTAATTTTAATTACAAAAATTCCATTCTTAATTTCCAGTTTTATTTATAAAATATCTTTGCTACAATTCGTGAAATTGTATTAAGTATACATTTTTAGTTGAACTTCTTCCTTATAAATATTAATAATTTCAAGTTTAAAATATTCATGAAAACAAAAAATGACAAACATCTTCCTTGTCATAGGGAAAAATATATTTAACAGTAAAAATTTTATAAGTTTTAATGAATATGCTTAATTTGGATGCAGTAAAACTGTTAATAATTGATATAATTGCTAGGCATTCTTCAATCCGAAATTACTAATTTTTTTTCCTTTTATAACAATTGTAAAAAATGTTACTATAACTTTTAATCCCAGTTGAATCTATTTCAATTTTAAAAATAGAATTTAATAATAATAATAAAATAATTATAATTAATAATAAAATAATAATTTGAAATTTTATTAAACTTAAAATAAAAATTTATGAATATAAAATTAAAAACATGATAATAAAGAATACATATTGTACTTTAGAGTATTTGATATTAGAAATTTTAATTCTATGATTTTATAGTTTCAGAATTTATGTGAATGAAACTCCAACACTATTTTATTTTTCAGATATACTAAATGAATTATATGCATTTATAAATAACGTTTTTAGGTCAGTAAAATATTTACTCTATTATGTGTAAAATTTCAAAAATAATTCAAATGTGTTTTAAACTTTATACATTTATGATTTCGAATAACACATACTTATAGTTTCGAATAAAGCCTTTAAGCAAAATCATCCGTTTTTGCTTTCCTTTCTTTTTCCCACGTTATTTTTACGCAAACAGGAAGTATTACATCATACAAAATTGTAGTAATCATGTAAGAATTACGCCACTCTTGAACGTAAGTAACCTTTGAAAATGATAAATTGTTTCACATGTAAAAAAAAAGCAAAAGATAAAATCGTGGATGTACAGACAGTGCTAATGTCGCTTCTCACCGACAAAAAGTCTGTCGCTTTAACGGAAATTTGAATTATGATTGAAATCGGATGACTGTAAATCATGCTGGAGAGTTGGGTTCAGTTAATAGAATGGCTTTAATCATTTGATTCATAATTTCCTTCAAAAGACACATCAAACATAATTCATTGCCTTTCCTCAAAATAAGTTTCAAATTAATCAATCTTGAAGAAATTTATATAATACATTTAAATCTACGAATTTATAAAGAAAAAAATGTTTCGGACTTTATACAATTAGAAGAAATAGGCTTCGCTCAAATATTTTTGTATCTTATCGAAATTAAGAATTCTTCCGAAAAACAATTTGTTTATTCAATTTAAAAATGCAATTGACGACATTCAATTTAATTCAATAAAATCCATAGATCTACAAAAATAAAATTAAATTAAAAGTATGGATTTTGATTTCATTAATATCATAAGAATACTAGAAATTTATATATTATATTATTACATAGACTCTAGAAATTTATATAACACTTTAGCAACTTGATTTTATATTATTTGCTTTTGGTGTATTTAAAATTTGCTTTTACATTTTAATCGCTGATTAAAATTTCTAATGTTATACACCAGTTAAACCTAGCACAAAAACCCAAATAATTGTAATATTTCACAGATTTGTTAATACAATCAAAATTATAAAAAAAACATTTTTGTGAAGTAAATATACAAATTGTTAACTCTGCTTTTCCTTCTGATTTTTCCGTACTGTTTGGATTAAAGTCTTAAAGCTGTCTGAATACACGCGCACAATCATCATTTACTTTATTTGTTTCCATAAAACTATAAATCAAAAATAAATAGAAGTTTTATTTTTCACTTTATTTTGGCTTTTTCAAGATATATTGGGTTTAGGCAGTGTGAAATTAGCTTGAATCCAGCATTTACCTTTGAAAGAAATTCTGTGTGTGTGTGTGAAAACATTATATTAAAAGTTTAATAGCAGACGAATTCTGAAAGTGTTTTCACATGCCATTTAATTCAATAATTTCCACGCTAATTCACAGTCCCTGCCTAAACTATAAAAAACTGGCGATGTTTTCTAGCAAAATAGCATAAATCATTTTTTTAAAAAAAAGGAAATTTTACATCAACTTGCAAGATTTATTTATCAGTAAATAATGCCTTTTTACGGTATTAAACTTTAAAAAATAAATCCATTCTACAAGACTCTATTAATTTTAATAACATTTAAAGTTTCAATGACTATTCCAAGACTTTCAATACACACACACATATATATTGTTACAAATTTATAAATAATTATTGTATATGTCTTAAAATATTTCAGACAGATCGGAAATACTCACATTTTGGACAAAAATTGTGGTATTTAGACGTGTTATACGTTAAAAGCAGGTTTTCTAATAATTGGTGACTTGGCGATGTTTTGGCGAGAAAACTTGGCGACTTGGCGAAAAATAGATACTTCTAAAAACATCCATCACCTAAGCTCAAGAACCAATATTTAGCGAGATAGCCTAGAAGCTTCCAGAACCTTGGCGAAACTGGTAGACTTCCCGCCAAGTCAGGTAAAAATACCTCAGCCCGACATAGAAGGAAGTTTTGTAAAGATAGTGAGTGAAGACGATTAGTTTTGACTGCTAGTCTAGAGAAGCTGTTCTCTGCCTGAGGTATTTGAAACCTGTGATTAGATGATGTTACTTATTGTATCTGACGAATTGCAACTGTATAATTGTGATTGTTACAGCTGGTATATCTAGCAGAATTTTTATGAATAAAAGTCTTGTATTCATTGAATGGCTGTTTTATTCAACTCTCAATCGGCACGAACCCCGATACTCGGTACAACTGGTCTTAGAAGCGGGGTTGAAGAGTTGATGCAGCGTGTCACAAGAAAAATGGATGTGGATTTAATGAAAAGTCTTCTCGAAAAATTAACGGAGCAGATGGCTGAGATGAAAGCTGGACAGGAGGAAATGAAAGCTGGACAAGAAGATATGAAAGCTGGGCAAGAAAGAAGTGTATGCTGGACAAGAAGAGATGAAAGATGCACAAGAAGAGATGAAAGCTGGACAAGACGAGATTAAAGCTGGACATGAAGAGATGAAAGCTGGACAAGAAGAGAAGAAGAGTTCTCCAACATAATTCAGGAGAAGAGGAATGCAATGGAAGATAAGGTAATTTCAGTTGAAACTAAAGTGTTGGAGATCGAAGAAAACGTTGAAGAAGCATCAGCAATATGAATAAAGAGATTGAAAGCTTGAAGAAACAAATGTCAAACAAACATGAGGAACCCAGTGTGGTATTTATGCCTTCCCTAGCCATGATTAAACTCTCAACATTCGATAGAAAATCATCCTGGCAAGTATACAAGACCTAGTTTATGATGGTAGTGGAAGCTAATGGATGGAATCCCCGAGCCCAATTTTTTCACTTGGCGGCTTCTTCAAGAGGAGACGCGGCCGACATCCTCGATACGCTTCCAGAAGAGCAGAGGCACGATTTCCAAGCCTTATCGAGTGCACTTGAGTTGTGGTTTGGAGAAAAGTGCACTAAAGAATATAGCATAGTACAATTAAAATCCCGTTATCAAAAAGCGGGTGAAAGTCTGCAAGAATTGCCTGCTGATATTCAGCGACTTTCCCATTTAGCATTTTCGGACTGCCCAGATGAGACACGTCAAGATCTGGCTCTCCAAATCTTCATCGATAGTGTGCGGGATCCGGAGACACAGAAAACACATAGATTCGCTGATGTCGAAGATATCGGATCTACCCTAGTCTACGCACATAAGATAGAGGCTGCCCAGCAGGCCACGCGTAAATTCCGGCACTCAGTCAGAGCTGTCTCTGCTACTGATACAAACTATGATCTAAGAAAGCAAATTGAAGATCTGCGGCGAAATTGATTTATCATTATTTATTTTAATTATTGAATTTTTGAAATAATATTAAAGTTATTAATAGTTATTATTTCAGTATAGATTAACTTGCACATGCAATTGAGAAGTGTTAAATTAGTATGAAAACAAAAAATGTGGGCACAGGCGCCGTATATGCTAGAATGCCGAATTCTTAGTTAGGTGTTTTTTTGACGGATTTTCTTATGTATGCGATAACTTTGTTTTTATTACATCATAGTGATGAAGAACTATAAGAAATATTTGAAAAATTCTATTTCGAGTACCGTAGGCTTTATCTCATCGCACACGTCACAATACATTATCTTGGCAGCATTTCTTCATCGCCAAAAATATTCAGAACTTAATATCTTGATTTATGAGGCATTTGTACCAAAACATTTAGTAAGAATTCGTCAATAGTAAGAAAGTGGCATTAAATAATAAGTAGTCAGAAAAGAGTAGTAAGAATTAAATTTTTCTTTCAGGTTGTCATTTTAGGAACCCCAGCTGAAGAAGGAGGGGGTGGCAAAATTAAAATGATCAAACAAGGAGCATTTAAAAATATCGATGTGGCAGTGATGGTTCATCCAAGAAAGTTTACTCTATATTTCCCTCCAACTTTAAGCAAACTCAGTGTAAGTAAGCTTTTAAAATAAAACTCCAATTTTAAATTTCATTGGTCATTTATTTCTGTAAAAATAATTTAAATACAATTCGAAAAGAAATATCTAAAGATAATTAATTATGTATACTTATATTAAATAATCTATAATTCTCCAAAAAAAATGGTATACATACTTACTTTTATTTATTCTAAAATAACAATTTTTAAAAATAGAACGAAGAATAAGGCTTGTAAAAAATTAATTTGATAATAACTTGAAATAAGATTTATGTCTTATTTTGGTACTCTTTTAAATTTACGTATTTTATTCATGTATGTTAAATTTTCAAATATCATAATAAACATACAATTCACCTTTCGACAATTTGACATACTTTTTTCATTGTTTGAAAATTTGACTTACATGTAAAAATTTTTTAATATTTAATTTTAAGAAGAATACTTTATAGACTTCCAAGTTAAAAGTTAAATATTAATTAATCTGCTTTTGTTACCACTTCTACGAATTGATATAATAAATTCTAATTTTACATTTTTTTACATATCAAATACTTTGTAGAATCGATTGCAAAATTAAAAATGAATTTTAATTTAAATTATTGTTCATAAGAGATTCACAATACAAATAATTGAGCAGATGAATAAATCAGGTTTTAATAAATTAAAATAATTTCAAAATGAATAATTTAGTGTTGTAAAATTTACAAATAAAATTATGGTCTTACAAGAGGTAACAATTATACAAGAGGTAACACGTAAAAGTTTGTTGGTATACGAGTATTATCTCTGCATATGTGCAATTACATGTGTTGTCGCTCCTAAATTTAATGCTATTAAATTTATATATTGTAAGAGATTTCTTCACAAAGAAGGAAAAACTGCATCTTTAAATCAAATTAATATTCTAAATATCTAAAAAATTGTCTTTAGATATATACGAGGGTCACTCTGAATTTTTTTAAAGCTATACTTACAAAATTTTATGTGTGTTCAAAGTAGTCTCCTCCAGCATCAATGCACTTTAGTAGACGAATTTTTCACAGTATAATTGCCTCAAGCCATTCATTTCTTGGAATAAATGAAAAAAATGCATTTATAGTCACATCAATCTCTTCTTCTGAATGAAAACGACGTCCTCGTAAGTTCTCTTTTAGATTAAAGAATAACCAAAAGTGCCACATAGCTAGATCAGGTGAATACGGCGGATGTTCGATGACTTTAATTTGTTTTTGTTTAAGAAACTCAATAGTTAATCCGGCTGTATGTGAAGATGCATTGTCATTGTGAAGCATTAGTCCCCTAACACTCAGTTCTTGTAGAATTTCTAGAAAACATTTAGTGGTATACCAGTTTTCTGTTACTGTCTTCTGTCCTTCCAACTTGATCGCTTTGACCAATTCCGCACTTCTGACGAAAACGGCATGCATCACTTTTTTCAATGCGCGTCGTTTTTTCACCATTGTCTGCGTGGGATCGTCTTCAAAGACCAATACTTTGCTTTCTTGACGTGTTGGAACGTCAAAAAACGGCATGTACGTTTCATAACCTGTTAAAATTTTAGAAATGATGCTGTGGCCACCATCATTTAGCAGTTTAAGAGTTTCTTTATTGATTCTGACACGCTCCTCTTTTTGGTGCTCAGTTAGATTATGGGGAACCCAACGGCAAACTACTTTTTTCATATGTAATTCTTCATGAATGATTTTGTGTATGGCTGCGGGTCCATTGTTCCTTCTGTATCATTTGATAGGTCCATCCGATTATTTCATTGATATTTTTCGCATGGCAGACACATTATCCGGGATTACTGCCGACGGCAGCCTTCCTGTGTGTTCTTCATCCTGAAGAAAGTTGCGACCTCTTCTAAATTCTCTAAGCCATCTGAATACAGTAGCACGAACTGGTGATTCATAACCAAATGCTAATTGCAACCGTTGAACATATTCTTCTTGATTTAATACTGCTTTAAAATCGTAGAAAATGACAGCACGAAAATGTTCTCGCGTCAACTCTATTTTCCCTTTTGTTTTAAATCTATTCTATGCTAAACAAGTTGAAGCAAGTCAGAAAAAAATCGTCTTCTGAGTTAAAATACTTTGTATGTTAAAATTAAACCGTTATTTTTATTTTGTAAATTCTCGTCTCCACGTATCTCAAAAATTTCAGAGTAACCCTCGTATATATAAATATAAAGATTGTCCTTTAAAAGTTTAACATAAAATTTGAGAATCAATTTAATTTTGAAAGATTTACCTTAAGCATTTTTATTTTGTTCTAAATGTGAAGATGTGGTTGTGAATGAGTAAGTTGGAGAGACTAGCTCATTAAATTGTTGCCAGGATAAGCAACATAAGATGGATTAGTTGTATAACATAAATTTCCCACGAACTAACATTAAAATATTTCAGGAGAATTAGCAATCGTTTTTATTAATCTGAAATTAATCTATATACAGCAACATGAAAAATTGTATTGAAGATTCATGGGTGTAGAAAAATTAAGGAATCAAATCCATGTCAAATTTGTAAAATATGTCATATTATATCCTGCTACATGAAAATCAAATCCAAAATTTTGATAGAATGACATCAAAGGCAAAGATAATAAATATCGGACTTTAAATAGAATCATGAATTTAATCTTTAATTATTTCTATAATAAACTGTGTAATACATTATTTTGCTATTCAACTTGTAGTAATTGTTAGAAATATGTTATAAAACTCACTGATAAACACTTCGATCATTTCTTTATGTGGATAAATATGCTACATCTTACGTAAAACAAAAATCTGCAACACCATTTCTTTTGTTTTTTATTCACAAATTATGGTGCATGCAGGAAAAATTCAGATTATCAATGTGTATAGAAAGTGATATCAATGGCATCAGTGATAATGTCCAATAACCGGTTTTTTCTCTCACATTCATTTAGACTTCAGTTCATTTAGACACAAGAATATTTCACAAGACAATTTGAGGTCTATTCATTACAACTTCTATGATTAACTGTAGATGAGCATTTAAATCATTTCTAGCTTTATGATTGTTTCGCTGATTTATAATCATATATATATGAACAATCTAAACATAGTTAACGGTTCCTGAATAAAGATTTTCATTAACACTTCAAGCGATATTTTAGACTCTTATTGCAGAAAATATTTCAACTCATTGTTGCTGGAAACAGTGTAAGAAATCTTACCGATATTTTATTTGGCAAAAATTTTATGGTTGATTCTTCTGTCGACCATAATTACAATGATATAACAAACTCGTTATATTAAATTTCAGTTAATTGTATTTCCTCTTCATTGTTTAGAAATGAATTGTGCACATGATATTTTATTATATTATTTAAATATAAATTTAGGCATTTTTTTCTCCTGAAATTTGATTAAAGGAAAATATTTCGTTAAAATTTTAACTACATTTCTTTTTATTGCCTAAATTTATTTTCCATTCTTCAAGTAATTTATTTTATCTGGAAAAACAAGGTAATATTTGCAACTCGAAACAACTTTCAGACGAATGCTCTATTTTCTTTTTAGGACAAGTTCTGCGGAATCCTCTTTTTGTTAGACCTTTTAGATATTTTTGGACTTACACATCTGCTAGATAATCTCGAGATTAGCAGCAACAACAATCAACAACAAAAATAACTTCCAGAATTTCAAATACTATTTTAATAATAAATATTTAATCAAAACTTCAATATATATTTTACAGATTTTAAATTATTAAGGATTTAATATTTAAATGCCAAGTTTCAACTACACAGATTAAGACAAAGCGGAGTAATATATGATAAATATATAAATAAACTACCTCTGGTGGTGCCATCTATCGGAGGAGTTTTGAGAAAAGTAGCACTTTCACATTCGTGGTATTCTAGTTAGGCGAAAAGACACCCCTGTTGATTTGGATTCGCATAACCAACGGCATAACGAGTTTGGGTTGTCCAGATGTCATAAGTAACAACACATGTAACACTCGTTTCTATAAAGAAGTTTAGAGAATGCTTATTAGTATAAAAAGATATTTCATATTTTTTCGAAGAAATGTATTAAGGAATTATTTCATTATTACTTGTAACGTATGCATTACTTTCAGTGTTGCGTGGATTTCAAAGGGAGAGAAACGCATGCATCTGCATTTCCCTGGGAAGGTTTGAATGCTCTCGATGCTGCCGTGACTTTCTACCAAAGCATAGGACTGCTGAGACAGCAAATAAAACCCTCTCACAGACTTCATGGTATGATGATAATTTTATAAATAAAATTCTCAAAAGCGGTACATTTTTGCAAACACTAAAGAAAACATATTTTAAAATCATTATTATATGTGTTTACCTCAAAAACTTTTTTTTTTATAAAAGTCAAAATTTTGCAAGTGACATATCAGAAGTAAAACATTTTGTGACAGTAAATCGTTAAATATGTAAAACACATTTAAATCAAATACAGAGCTTGCGGAGCAATATTCTTTTTGAAAATTTTTAGGGATATTGAAAAGCGTCATGGAAATTACGACAATTTGCATGTACTTTAGATTTAATCACAGTTCTAAAATTAAATGTCATTCTGTTGATTTACTAAATACTTAACTTGACAGAAAATGAAAGCCAGAAGTGTTTAATGTGATAAAATTAATTTAAATCCATGCAAAATATTATTCTAATTTCTATTATTTATTTGTGTTTGAAAGAATTTTATTATTTGAAAATGAAATATATAACAACATTTTTAAAGATATATATTTATAACTTATATATTTTAAATTAGTCATTTTTCGATTACATTCAAAGCTCATAACAATTTTTTTTTATTTAAAAACGGATGAGAAATACATATAATGCGTGCATATAAATGCGCATATTTTAGTGAATTATTACTTGAGAAAGCTCAGATTATTAAAAGTTGTGTAGATTCTATTCATTGTAATTAGGTGTATTAATTGCATTCTTTCTTGAAGTCTCATTTAAACTAAAAATATAGTTATTTAATGAAATAATTACCTTGAAATATTTTAATTCTTCAAGTATGTAACTAGAAGTAGCTGAATTTTATTATTTGAAAATGAAATCGTAATAAAATTAATGTTTCTGTGTGTACTAATATTTTACTAGAAATGTAATAAATTATTTACCACTAAATTTTCTTTCCAATTTGTTTTTTTATTTCTATCAAGAAAAATATGTCTTTCCGGCAACCAAGTATACTTGTAGCTACCTATTCACTTTAAACTGATATTTTCCAGAAATATAAAAATATGATATACTTTAAAAATAGTTCACAAATTCGTGTAAAATGATAACTTAAATCTAAATAATTTAATTTTATTTTGAAATTCATATTCTTACGATTATTTGTACAGAATTATTATTAGGTAAAATTCCTTAAGTTTTTATGAATGAAATATGTGGAATTTGAATATGCTAATCTATGGAATATATGTCCATTTATTGACAACTTTCAATTTCCATACAATGTTCTAAACTTTATGTTGAAAAAACACTGCGGATGAGAAAAATATTCTCCTTTATCTCGTATTACTGTTTTTCCTTTACAGGTCATTGAATTTTTAATGGTGGTTTTTTATAAATATTTCTATCACATTCACAAATCTTTTTGATTAAAAAGAAAAATAACCATATTATATTAAAATGTATGCAGAAAATTTTGATGTCTTTATCATCTTTTTAAATTATGAGTCATTAATACTTTCAAAAGGCAAACACTATTTTGATATTTTTAGTACATTTTGGTATAAGTTTTTGTTAAACAAATCTAAACGTTTCTTTTCTATATTAACACATCTCATTACCATTCTCTCTTAATTACCCATAATAAAAGTTATAAATCATTCCTCATAACCAAATGAGCTATGAATCTAAGAAACGAAAGGGTCTTTTAGTTTTACAATATACAATTTAATGCCAAATAGTATTTATTTATTCTTATTATATAAAGCTAGATTAATTTTGGACTTACTTTAATTCATATAGCTTGTTTTAATTAGCATGTGCATCATACGTTGCAGGAATTTCGTCATTAAAAAGGGAATTATCATACTGTTTTTAGTTACTTTAATAATATGAATTACAAAACAAGTTAATGTTTTGATGAAAACTCATGTAGGCTTTCACCCATTTTATAAATTATTGTATGTACTTTTATGTAAAATCACTTCGATTTATAAGCTTTTGAATAATTATATAAACTACGTTTAGTTTATGCTTAGTTTTTATTAAATCTCAGATTTAATAAATTCAAATTCCTTCAAAATAAAATTCGAAAAAACATAAAATCATTATAATGTATAATTTCCATGTTTATAAATTTGTTTTATAGTAAGAATGTTAAAATCACATGAATATGACAGCATATCTCAAAAGCAAAGTTTTTCATTTCTCAAAGCAATCATCACTAAAGGAGGAACAGCTCCAAATGTCATTCCTGCCGATACCCAGTTAAAAATTTATATTCGGGCTCCAACAAAGAAAGAGGTGAAGGATTTGAAATGCAGAGTAGAGAATTGCATGAAGGGTGCCGCACTGTCAACAGGTTGTACTTATTCGGTGAGGTATAATGAAGACATCTTCTATGAACAACTTGTTACAAATCCAATTCTTGGAAAACTTTTTGGTGATTTTGCTGCAAAACTTGGTAGGTATTTTCAAGCTTCTGATTTTAGCCTTGAAATATCCTTTAATAAATTTAAAAAATTGGGTAAAATTTTTACGAAAAAAAATTTTTTGTATGAACTATATTTTATAATATATTAATATATTTAATACATGTATAGAATTTCTTATCATAAGCTACAACAATATATATATATATATATATATATATATATATATATACATTAGTTTATGATAAGAAATTTTTACTATATTAAATAAAATAAATTAGATTAAAAATATAAGCAGTCAAATTTATTCATAAAATCTAATATGCTTTAATTAAAGTGGAAAAAAGAACGTGATCTGTAAACACGCTTACTTGTTTTTATCAAAATATAAAAAGTAAATAATTATAATAAACTTAATTGCCTCTCTGTTTGAAAAATTAATTATGTGCAATTTAGGAAAAACACTGATAATAATTAAAATTAGTGATTATACAGTAATGGAATTTCATACTTTATTATATCAAATAGTGTAGCTGTTACATCTAAAGTAACCATAATGTAAATTTGGACTGCTCTTACGTAGAACGGTATTTGAAATTTAGATTTCCATAATAAAATTCTATTTCTTGTGTTTGAAAAACTAGAGAAACTGATAACTACTTTTCCCCCCAGCTAACTCTATTTTATACAATTTTTCAATAATTGGTAGGTTTACCAGAGACTGATACCAGCTCAATGAAAGAGATACCAGCTGGCTCCACGGACATGGGTAATGTGTCTCAAGTCGTACCATCCATTCACCCAGTCTACGACATAAATACCGAAGCAGCCAATCACACCAAGGACTTCACTGAAGCTGCTGGATCTCCTGATGCTCAAGAACCCACCCTCATCGCAGCGAAAGCGATGGCCATGACTGTTTTGTCTTTGTTTAGAAACCCAAGACTTGTGAATGAAGCTAAAGTTCAGTTCGAAAAGCAGAGGAAAAACTTTTAAGATTTTACATGTTGCATCAAAAATAATTAAGAAAAAATTTCTGATATTTACAATACTACTTTTTTTTGAATATTTAGTACTAATAAAAAATATTTTTGTGAATACAATGAAGATTTCTCAAGGAATACATTTATTATGATAAACTAATAATTTCTTTATAAATTTTTTTAAGAAATGCACAAAATGTTTTAAATCAAAAAATAATATTTTTTATTCTAGTTTTTATAACCTTTTTGAATTAAATTAAGCCATTGTAACCTATTGGTATGGGCATCGGACTTTTGTCTGGTAAGCTGGGATTTGATAAACCATTACGCCAAAGACCTACCTAGTGCATGTGATATACATGCTCGTTAAATCTGTAGAATCAAAATTCCAGGGGTCAATGGTAGAGCAGTTACCGTGAATGTAATGATCTGGAGAAAATTTCCTTCTTCTCCAGATCAAAGTCAAAATCAAGGGACTAGATCCTCTAGTAGGGCAATGTCTCAGAGGAGTCTTAGAGCAAAGTCGTACATTCAACTTTGTAGTCCTCGGATTAAACGAAAAAAGCACCTACCGGCTTAAATTCGCATAGCCGTCGATAGAGTGAGTTAGATTTGTTCAAGTGTCATAAATAACAACAACAAATTAAATTGAAAACATGCTTCCCTAGCATGCAAATATTTTTGAAAAAACCATGAAATATATCTTTCAGCTATCTACGGATAGGGAGGAATCAAAAAATTTTATAAAATACCTTGAAAATTATTCAAAATCCTACAGTTCTCTGGTGAATCCACTTGGGGCAGCATACCCTGCCGCTATAAGAATGCTGTGAACAAAATGTATCCAAATACACAATTATGAATTTCTCAACGACGGGGATGAGATTCAAATCATCGCGGGCAGAGCTCAATGCACTCATTAGCCGACCATCGCCTTAACCACTCAGAAAAATCATTTTCACTTTTGCATTTAGTGTAAATGTAATAAAATAAAAATATTGCTTCAAATTTAATGCCAACACTTCAAACGATATTAATATTTCCATATGTTAATATCCTTACAGCAGATCTTGTAAATTATATATTCGAAATCATTTGTATGCTTCTTAGAGATATATTCAAAGTGATACAATTTAATTCTCCTTGAAATCTAGTTTTGGTATCACGTGTCTTCATTATAAGCATCATTTAAAAAATACTTGTTAATAATTAAATAACTGCCGACGAGGATGGGATTCGAACCCTCGCGGGCAGAGCCCAATGGATTAGCAGTAAATCGCCTTAACCACTAGGCCATTTCGTCGTTTTATACGCTTTCATTATGAATCCGATAACACGAAAATTAATATTTTAACTTTTATAATTATAATTTTTCTGCAATATTTTTAATCTATTTGAAGAATATCATGTTCATTCAAAAATTTCAATTCAACAGAACGTGCAAATTTTATATTTGAAAATTCTTTAATTTTCTTTCAAAATATATCAATGTACTACACACTGATTCTCTTCTGAATCTGCTTTGGGAGACAAGCATTGTTTTTATAATTTTGTTCACAAAATTATTATTTTTACACTGACGAGGATGGGAAACGAAACCCACGTGGGCAGAGCCCAGTGGATTAGCAGTCCATCGCCTAAAACACTCGGCCATCTCACCGCTTATTTATTTATTGTAACTTTGAAAATATAAAAATATTTGTTTAAACTTTTGTGAACAAAATTAAAATTATGTAATCGAAATATAAATTTATGAATTTTACACCGACGAGGATGGGATACGAACCCACGCGGGTAGAGACCAATGGATTAGCAGTTCATCGCCTTAACCACTCGGACACCTCGTCGGCTTATTTCATTCATTGTAAATCTGAAAATATAGAAATACGTGTTTTTTCATTTTAATTTTAATACAGTTTGCTATCTATATATATGTAATTCAGGATTGTAATTTCAATATAGCAAATCACATAAATTATATATTTTAAAAGCTTTGTATTTTTCCTAGATTTATATTCAAAATGAGAAACATTATTTTCCTAATAATCTAGTTTTCGTAACAGGAGTTTTCATTATAATTATACTTTAAAAGAAATATATCTAATTGTTCTTATATGAAAACCGGCAAATGTGTGATTTAAACCAACGCGTGCAGATCCCAATAGGTTAGGAATCCATCGCCTTAACCAATCGGTCTCCTCGTCGTGCTTCGAGCATTTCTTTTAAATATTATGATAAAAACTTATTAATTTATTTTCTTTTAAATATAATTTTATTACAAAATTTTCAATCTTTACTGAAAAAGTTTAAGTTCAAATCAAAAATTACAAAATAACTGATCATGTAAATTTAATTTTCGAAAATTTTATAAACTTACTTGGAAATTATACAAAATCCTAGAGTTTGATTCTCTTGTGAATCTATTTTTGGCAACATACACTGTCGCTATAAAAATTCTTTGAACAAAATGTATCCAAACACATAATTATGAATTTCTAAACGACGAGGATGAGATTTAAATCCTCACAGGCAGAGTACAATGCATTCGATAGACGACCATCGCATTAACCACTAAGCAAAATCAATTTCCTTTTGCATTCATTGTAAATTGAATAAAATAAATTTATTGTTTCAAACTTTTTAAATTTAATGCCAAGACTCAATATTAATATTAGACAATCAATATTAATATTTCCAGATGTTAATGTCATTACAGCAGATCTTGTAAATTATATATATGAAATCATTTGTATTTTTCTTAGAGTAATATTGTAAGTAATACAATTTAATGCTCCTCGAAATCTAGTTTCGGTACCACGTGTCCTCCCTATAAGCATTATTTAAAAAATATTTATTAAAATTCAGATAACTACCGACGAGGATGGGATTCGGATCAATGCGGGCACAGCCCAATGGATTATAAGTCCATCGCCTTAACCACTCGGCCACCTCGTCGTATGATATGCTTTCATTATGAATCCGATATCATGAAAATTATTATTTTAACTTTTTTAATTATAATTTTTTTGCAAAATTTTTAATCTATATTGAAAAATATCATGTTCATTCAAAAATTTCAATTCAACAGAACATGTAATATTTATGTTTGAAAATTCTTTAATTTTCCTTGAAAATATATCAAGGTACTACATGCTGATTCTCTTGTGAATCTGCTTTGGGAAACAGGCATTGTTGTTAATATAATTTTGTGAATAAAGTATAAAACGATGAATTTTACATCGACGAGAATGGGATTCGAATCCACGCGGGCAGAGCCCATAGGATTAGCAGTCCATCGCCTTAACCACTCGGCAATCTCGTCGCTTTTTCACTCCTTGTAAATCTGAAAATATAAAAATATTTGTTTAAACTTTTGTGAACAAAAATAAAATTCTGTAAAAGAAATATAAAATTATGAATTTTGCACCGACGAGAATGGGATTCGAACCCACGCGGGCAGAGCCCAATGGATTAGCAGTCCATCGCCTTAACCACTCGGCCACCTCGTCGCATTTTTCCTTCATTGTATATCTGAAAATATAAAAATATTTGTTTAAACTTTTGTGAACTAAATTAAAATTCTGTAAACGAAATATAAATTTATGAATCTTACTCCGACGAGGATGGGATACGAACCCACGCAGGCAGAGCCCAATGGATTAGCAGTCCATCGACTTAACCACTCGGCCACATCGTCGTCTCATATGCATTCATTATGAATCCGATATCGCAAAAATTATTATATTAACTTTTTTTTATAATTATTTTGCAAAATTTTTAATCTATATTGAAAAATATCATGTTCATTCAAAAATTTCAATTCAAAAGGACGAATAGTATTTACATTTGAAAATTCTTTAATTTTCCTTGAAAATATATCAAGGTACTACATTCTGATTCTCTTGTGAATCTGCTTTAGGAAACAGGCATTGTTGTTATTATAATTCTGTGAATAAATTATAAAACGATGAATTTTACATCGACGAGAATGGGATTCGAACAAACGCGGGCAGAGCCCAATGGATTAGCAGTCCATCGCCTTAACCACTCGGCCACCTCGTCGCATTTTTTATTCATTGTAAATCTGAAAATATAAAAATATTTGTTTAAAATTTTGTGAACTAAATTAAAATTCTGTAAAAGAAATATAAATTTATGAATTTAACAACGACGAGGATGGGATTCGAACGCACGCGGGCAGAGCCCAATGGATTAGCAGACCATCGCCTAAACCACTCGGCCACCTCGTCGCTTTTTTTTACATTGTTAATCTGAAAATATAAAAATATTTGTTTAAACTTTTGTGAACTAAATTAAAATTCTGTAAACGAAATATAAAATTATGAATTTTACACCGACGAGGATGGGATTCGAACCCACGCGGGCAGAGCCCAATGGATTAGCAGTCCATCGCCTTCAGCACTCGGCCACATCGTCGTCACATATGCATTCATTATGAATCCGATATCATGAAAATTATTATTTTAACTTTTTTAATTATAATTTTTTTGCAAAATTTTTAATCTATATTGAAAAATATCATGTTCATTCAAAAATTTCAATTCAAAAGAACGAATAGTATTTATATTTGAAAATTCTTTAATTTTCCTTGAAAATATATCAAGGTATTACAATCTGATTCTCTTGTGAATCTGCTTTGGGAAACAGGCATTTTTGTTATTATAATTCTGTGAATAAAGTATAAAACGAAGAATTTTACATCGACGAGAAAGGGATTCGAACCCACGCGGGCAGAGCCCAAAGGATAAGCAGTCCATCGCCTTAACCACTCGACCACCTCGTCGCTTTTTTATTCCTTGTAAATCTGAAAATATAAAAATATTTGTTTAAACTTTTGTGAACTAAATTAAAATTCTGTAAACGAAATATAAATTTATGAATCTTACACCGACGAGGATGGGATTCGAACCCACGCGAGCAGAGCCCAATGGATTAGCAGTCCATCGCCTTAACCACTCGGCCACCTCGTCGCATTTTTAATTCATTTTAAATCTGAAAATATAAAAATATTTGTTTAAACTTTTGTGAACAAAATTAAAATTCTGTAAACGAAATATAAAATTATGAATTTTTTACCGACGAGGATGGGATTCAGACTCACAAGGGAATACCAATGGATTAGCAGTCCTTCGCCTTAACCATTTGGTCACCTCGTCGCCTTCATTTTATGCATTGTAAATCTGAAAGTATGAAAATATTTGTTTAAATTTTTTTTCATTTTACTTTTAATAGACTTCTATCGATATATATAAGTAATTCAAGACGGAAATTTCTCAATATAGCAAATCATATAAATTATATATTTTCAAAGTTTTGTTCTTTTCCTAGAGATATATTCAAAAACAGAATGTTTATTCTCCTAGTAATGTAGTTTTCATAGCAGGCGTTCTCATTATAATTATTCTTTGAAAGAAATATATCTAATCGCTAACCTATGAAAACCAGCAAATGTGGGATTTAAACCAACTCGTGCCGATCGCAATAGATTAGCAGTCTGTCACCTTAACTAATCGGTCACCTCTTCGTGCTTCGAATATTTCTTTTAAATATAATGATAAAAACTTATTTATTTTTTAAATATAACTTTCTTACAAAATTTTCAATCTGTATTTATAAAGTTTAAGTTCAAATCAAAAATTTCAAACAACTGATCATGTAAATTTAATTGTGGAGCATTTTATAAACTTACCTGAAAATTATTCAAAATCCTACAGTTTGATTCTCTTGGGAATCTATTTGGGGCAACATACACTGTGCCTATAAAAATTCTGTGAACAAAATGTATCCAAATATACAATTATGAATTTCTGAAGGACGAGGATGAGATTCAAATCCTCACAGGCAGAGCACCATGCATTCATTACACGACAATCGCCTTAACCACGCAGCAAAATCATTTTTCTTTTGCATTCATTGGAAATATAATAAAAAAAATATTGTTTTAAAATTTTTAAATTTAATGCCAAGACTTCAATCGAAATTAATATTTCCAAATTTTAATTTCATTACAACAGATCTTGTAAATTATATATTCGAAAACATTTGTATTCTTCTTAGAGATATATTCAAAGTGATACAATTTAATTCTCCTTGAAATCTAGTTTTAGTATCACGTGTCTTTATTATAAGCATTATTTAAAAAATACTTGTTAATAATCAAATAACTGCCGACGAGGATGGGATTGGAACCCTCGCGGGCAGAGCCCAATGGTTTAGCAGTAAATCGCCTTAACCACTTGGCCATTTCTTCGTCTTATATGCTTTCATTATGCATCTGATAACACGAAAATTAATATTTTAATTTTTATAATTATAATTTTTTGCAATATTTTTAATCTATATTGAAGAATATCAGGTTCATTCAAAAATTTCAATTCAACAGAACGTGCAACTTTTATATTTGAAAATTCTTTAACTTTCTTTCAAGATATATCAATGTACTAGACACTGATTCTCTTCTGAATCTGCTTTGGGAGACAAGCATTGTTTTTATAATTTTATTCACAAAATTATAAAATTATGATTTTTACACTGACGAGGATGGGAATCGAAACCCACGCGGGGAGAGCCCAGTGGATTAGCAGTCCATCGCCTAAAACACTCAGCCACCTCATCCCTTTTTTATTCGTTGTAAATCTGAAAATATAAAAAATTTGTTTAAACTTTTGTGAATTAAATTAAAATTCTGTAAACGAAATATAAAATTATGAATTTTGCACCGACGAGAATGGGATTCGAACCCACGCGGGCAGAACCCAATGGATTAGCAGACCATCGCCTTAACCACTTGGTCAACTCGTCGCTTTTTTTATTCATTGTAAATCTGAAAATATAAAAATATTTGTTTAAACTTTTGTGAACTAAATTAAAAATCTGTAAACGTAATATAAAATTAGGAATTTTACACCGACGAGGATGGGATTCGAACCCACGCGGGCAAAGCCCAATGGATTAGCAGTCCATCGCCTTAACCACTCGGCCACCTCGTCGCAATTTTAATTCATTTTAAATCTGAAAATATAAAAATATTTGTTTAAACTTTTGTGAACTAAATTAAAATTCTGTAAACGAAATATAAAATTATGAATTTCACACCGACGAGGATGGGATTCGAACACACGCTGGCAGAGCACAACGGATTAGCAGTCCATCGCCTTAACCACTCGGCCATCTCGTCGCCTTTTTGATTCATTTTAAATCTGAAAATATAAAAATATTTGTTTAAACTTTTGTGAACTAAATTAAAAATCTGTAAACGTAATATAAAATTAGGAATTTTACACCGACGAGGATGGGATTCGAACCCACGCGTGCAAAGCCCAATGGATTAGCAGTCCATCACCTTAACCACTCGGCCACCTCGTCGTCTCACATGCATTCATTATGAATCCGATATCGCGAAAATTATTATTTTAACTTTTTTTAATAATTATTTTGCAAAATTTTTAATCTATATTGAAAAATATCATGTTCATTCAAAAATTTCAATTCAAAAGGACGAATAGTATTTACATTTGAAAATTCTTTAATTTTCCTTGAAAATATATCAAGGTACTATATTCTGATTCTCTTGTGAATCTGCTTTGGGAAACAGGCATTGTTGTTATTATAATTCTGTGAATAAAGTATAAAACGATGAATTTTACACCGAAGAGGATGGGATTCCAACCCACGCGGGCAGAGCCCAATGAATTAGCAGTCCATCGCCTTAACCAATCGGCAACCTCGTCGATTTTTTTTTCCTTTTAAATCTGAAAATATAAAAATATTTGTTTAAACTTTTGGAACAAAATTAAAATTCTGTAAACGAAATATAAAATTATGAATTTTGCACCGACGTAAATGGGATTCGAACCCACGTGGGCAGAGCCCAATGGATTAGCAGTCCATCGCCTTAACCACTCGGCCAGCTCGTCGCAATTTTAATTCATTTTAAATCTGAAAATATAAAAATATTTGTTTAAAATTTTGTGAACTAAATTAAAATTCTGTAAACGAAATATAAATTTATGAATCTTACACCGACGAGGATGGGATTCGAACCCACGCGGGCAGAGCCCAATGGATTAGCAGTCCATCGCCTTAACCACTCGGCCACCTCGTCGCTTTTTTAATTCATTGTAAATCTGAAAATATAAAAATATTTATTTAAACTTTTGTGAACAAAATTAAAATTCTGTAAACGAAATATAAAATTATGAATTTTACACCGACGAGGATGGGATTCGAACCCACGCGGGCAGAGCCCAATGGATTAGCAGTCCATCGCCTTAACCACTCGGCCACCTCGTCGCATTTTTAATTCATTGTAAATCTGAAAATATAAAAATATTTATTTAAAATTTTGTGAACTAAATTAAAATTCTGTAAACGAAATATAAATTTATGAATTTTACACCGACGAGGATGGGATTCGAACCCACGCGGGCAGAGCCCAATGGATTAGCAGTCCATCGCCTTAACCACTCGGCCACCTCGTCGCATTTTTAATTCATTTTAAATCTGAAAATATAAAAATATTTGTTTAAACTTTTGTGAACAAAATTAAAATTCTGTAAACGAAATATAAAATTATGAATTTTACACCGACGAGGATGGGATTCGAACCCACGCGGGCAGAGCCCAATGGATTAGCAGTCCATCGCCTTAACCACTCGGCCACCTCGTCGCATTTTTAATTCATTTTAAATCTGAAAATATAAAAATATTTGTTTAAACTTTTGTGAACAAAATTAAAATTCTGTAAACGAAATATAAAATTATGAATTTTTTACCGACGAGGATGGGATTCAGACTCACAAGGGAATACCAATGGATTAGCAGTCCTTCGCCTTAACCATTTGGTCACCTCGTCGCCTTCATTTTATGCTTTGTAAATCTGAAAGTATGAAAATATTTGTTTAAATTTTTTTCATTTTACTTTTAATAGACTTCTATCGATATATATAAGTAATTCAAGACGGAAATTTCTCAATATAGCAAATCATATAAATTATATATTTTCAAAGTTTTGTTCTTTTCCTAGAGATATATTTCAAAACTGAATGTTTATTCTCCTAGTAATGTAGTTTTCATAGCAGGCGTTCTCATTATAATTATTCTTTGAAAGAAATATATCTAATCGCTAACCTATGAAAACCAGCAAATGTGGGATTTAAACCAACTCGTGCCGATCGCAATAGATTAGCAGTCTGTCACCTTAACTAATCGGTCACCTCTTCGTGCTTCGAATATTTCTTTTAAATATAATGATAAAAACTTATTAATTTATTTTTAAATATAACTTTATTACAAAATTTTCAATCTGTATTTAAAAAGTTTAAGTTCAAATCAAAAATTTCAAACAACTGATCATGTAAATTTAATTGTGGAGCAGTTTATAAACTTACCTGAAAATTATTCAAAATCCTACAGTTTGATTCTCTTGGGAATCTATTTGGGGCAACATACACTGTGCCTATAAAAATTCTGTGAACAAAATGTATCCAAATATACAATTATGAATTTCTGAAGGACGAGGATGAGATTCAAATCCTCACAGGCAGAGCACCATGCATTCATTACACGACAATCGCCTTAACCACGCAGCAAAATCATTTTCTTTTGCATTCATTGGAAATATAATAAAAAAAATATTGTTTTAAAATTTTTAAATTTAATGCCAAGACTTCAATCGAAATTAATATTTCCAAATTTTAATTTCATTACAACAGATCTTGTAAATTATATATTCGAAAACATTTGTATTCTTCTTAGAGATATATTCAAAGTGATACAATTTAATTCTCCTTGAAATCTAGTTTTAGTATCACGTGTCTTTATTATAAGCATTATTTAAAAATATTTGTTAATAATCAAATAACTGCCGACGAGGATGGGATTCGAACCCTCGCGGGCAGAGCCCAATGGTTTAGCAGTAAATCGCCTTAACCACTTGGCCATTTCTGCGTTTTATATGCTTTCATTATGCATCCGATAACACGAAAATTAATATTTTAATTTTTATAATTATAATTTTTTGCAATATTTTTAATCTATATTGAAGAATATCATGTTCATTCAAAAATTTCAATTCAACAGAACGTGCAACTTTTATATTTGAAAATTCTTTAACTTTCTTTCAAAATATATCAATGTACTAGACACTGATTCTCTTCTGAATCTGCTTTCGGAGACAAGCATTGTTTTTATAATTTTATTCACAAAATTATAAAATTATGACTTTTACACTGACGAGGATGGGAATCGAAACCCACGTGGGCAGAGCCCAGTGGATTAGCAGTCCATCGCCTAAAACACTCGGACACCTCATCCCTTTTTTATTCGTTGTAAATCTGAAAATATAAAAAATTTGTTTAAACTTTTGTGAATTAAATTAAAATTCTGTAAACGAAATATAAAATTATGAATTTTGACCGACGAGAATGGGATTCGAACCCACGCGGGCAGAGCCCAATGGATTAGCAGACCATCGCCTTAACCACTTGGCCAACTCGTCGCTTTTTTAATTCATTGTAAATCTGAAAATATAAAAAATTTGTTTAAACTTTTGTGAACTAAATTAAAATTCTGTAAACGAAATATAAAATTATGAATTTTACACCGACGAGGATGGGATTCGAACACACGCGGGCAGAGCACAACGGATTAGCAGTCCATCGCCTTAACCACTCGGCCACCTCGTCGCCTTTTTAATTCATTTTAAATCTGAAAATATAAAAATATTTGTTTAAACTTTTGTGAACTAAATTAAAAATCTGTAAACGTAATATAAAATTATGAATTTTACACCGACGAGGATGGGATTCGAACCCACGCGGGCAAAGCCCAATGGATTAGCAGTCCATCGCCTTAACCACTCGGCCACCTCGTCGTCTCACATGCATTCATTATGAATCCGATATCGCGAAAATTATTATTTTAACTTTTTTTAATAATTATTTTGCAAAATTTTTAATCTATATTGAAAAATATCATGTTCATTCAAAAATTTCAATTCAAAAGGACGAATAGTATTTACATTTGAAAATTCTTTAATTTTCCTTGAAAATATATCAAGGTACTATATTCTGATTCTCTTGTGAATCTGCTTTGGGAAACAGGCATTGTTGTTATTATAATTCTGTGAATAAAGTATAAAACGATGAATTTTACACCGAAGAGGATGGGATTCGAACCCACGCGGGCAGAGCCCAATGGATTAGCAGTCCATCGCCTTAACCAATCGGCAACCTCGTTGGTTTTTTATTCCTTTTAAATCTGAAAATATAAAAATATTTGTTTAAACTTTTGTGAACAAAATTAAAATTCTGTAAACGAAATATAAAATTATGAATTTTGCACCGACGTAAATGGGACTCGAACTGACGCGGGCAGAGCCCAATGGATTAGCAGTCCATCGCCTTAACCACTCGGCCACCTCGTCGCTTTTTTACTCATTGTAAATCTGAAAATATAAAAATATTTGTTTAAACTTTTGTGAACAAAATTAAAATTCTGTAAACGAAATATAAATTTATGAATCTTACACCGACGAGGATGGGATTGGAACCCCCGCGGGCAGAGCCCCATGGATTAGCAGTCCATCGCCTTAACCACTCGGCCACCTCGTCGCTTTTTTAATTCATTTTAAATCTGAAAATATAAAAATATTTGTTTAAACTTTTGTGAACAAAATTAAAATTCTGTAAACGAAATATAAAATTATGAATTTTACACCGACGAGGATGGGATTCGAACCCAATCGGGCAGAGCCCAATGGAATAGCAGTCCATCGCCTTAACCACTCGGCAACCTCGGCGCTTTTTTTTCATTGTTAATCTGAAAATATAAAAATATTTGTTTAAACTTTTGTGAACTAAATTAAAATTCTGTAAACGAAATATAAAATTATGAATTTTACAACGACGAGGATGGGATTGGAACCCACGCGGGCAAAGCCCAATGGATTAGCAGTCCATCGCCTTAACCACTCGTCCACCTCGTCGTCTCACATGCATTCATTATGAATCCGATATCGCGAAAAATATTATTTTAACTTTTTATAATAATTATTTTGCAAAATGTTTAATCTATATTGAAAAATATCATGTTCATTCAAAAATTTCAATTCAAAAGAACGAATAGTATTTACATTTGAAAATTCTTTAATTTTCCTTGAAAATATATCAAGGTACTATATTCTGATTCTCTTGTGAATCTGCTTTGGGAAACAGGCATTTTTGTTATTATAATTCTGTGAATAAAGTATAAAACGATGAATTTTACATCGATGAGAATGGGATTCAAACCCACGCAGGCAGAGCCCAAAAGATTAGCAGTCCGTCGCCTTAACCACTCGGCCAACTCGTCGCTTTTTAACTCCTTGTAAATCTGAAAATATAAAAATATTTGTTTAAACTTTTGTGAACAAAATTAAAATTCTGTAAACGAAATATAAAATTATGAATTTTGCACCGACGAGAATGGGATTCGAACCCACGCGGGCAGAGCCCAATGGATTAGCAGTCCATCGCCTTAACCACTCGGCCACCTCGTCGCTTTTTTAATTCATTGTAAATCTGAAAATATAAAAATATTTATTTAAACTTTTGTGAACTAAATTAAAATTCTGTAAACGAAATATAAATTTATGAATTTTACACCGACGAGGATGGGATTCGAACCCACGCGGGCAGAGCAAAATGGATTAGCAGTCCATAGCCTTAACCACTCGGCCAACTCGTCGCAATTTTAATTCATTTTAAATCTGAAAATAAAAAATATTTGTTTAAACTTTTGTGAACTAAATTAAAATTCCGTAAACGAAATATAAATTTATGAATATCACACCGACGAGGATGGGATTCGAACCCACGCGGGCACAGCCCAATGGATTAGCAGTCCATCGCCTTAACCACTCGGCCACCTCGTCGCAATTTTAATTCATTTTAAATCTGAAAATATAAAAATATTTGTTTAAAATTTTGTGAACTAAATTAAAATTCTGTAAATAAAATATAAATTTATGAATTTTACACCGACGAGGATGGGATTCGAACCCACGCGGGCAGAGCCCAATGGATTAGCAGTCCATCGCCTTAACCACTCGGCCACCTCGTCGCATTTTTAATTCATTTTAAATCTGAAAATATAAAAATATTTGTTTAAACTTTTGTGAACAAAATTAAAATTCTGTAAACGAAATATAAAATTATGAATTTTTTACCGACGAGGATGGGATTCAGACTCACAAGGGAATACCACTGGATTAGCAGTCCTTCGCCTTAACCATTTGGTCACCTCGTCGCCTTCATTTTATGCTTTGTAAATCTGAAAGTATGAAAATATTTGTTTAAATTTTTTTCATTTTACTTTTAATAGACTTCTATCGATATATATAAGTAATTCAAGACGGAAATTTCTCAATATAGCAAATCATATAAATTATATATTTTCAAAGTTTTGTTCTTTTCCTAGAGATATATTCAAAAACTGAATGTTTATTCTCCTAGTAATGTAGTTTTCATAGCAGGCGTTCTCATTATAATTATTCTTTGAAAGAAATATATCTAATCGCTAACCTATGAAAACCAGCAAATGTGGGATTTAAACCAACTCGTGCCGATCGCAATAGATTAGCAGTCTGTCACCTTAACTAATCGGTCACCTCTTCGTGCTTCGAATATTTCTTTTAAATATAATGATAAAAACTTATTAATTTATTTTTTAAATATAACTTTATTACAAAATTTTCAATCTGTATTTAAAAAGTTTAAGTTCAAATCAAAAATTTCAAACAACTGATCATGTAAATTTAATTGTGGAGCAGTTTATAAACTTACCTGAAAATTATTCAAAATCCTACAGTTTGATTCTCTTGGGAATCTATTTGGGGCAACATACACTGTGCCTATAAAAATTCTGTGAACAAAATGTATCCAAATATACAATTATGAATTTCTGAAGGACGAGGATGAGATTCAAATCCTCACAGGCAGAGCACCATGCATTCATTACACGACAATCGCCTTAACCACGCAGCAAAATCATTTTTCTTTTGCATTCATTGGAAATATAATAAAAAAAATATTGTTTTAAAATTTTTAAATTTAATGCCAAGACTTCAATCGAAATTAATATTTCCAAATTTTAATTTCATTACAACAGATCTTGTAAATTATATATTCGAAAACATTTGTATTCTTCTTAGAGATATATTCAAAGTGATACAATTTAATTCTCCTTGAAATCTAGTTTTAGTATCACGTGTCTTTATTATAAGCATTATTTAAAAAATACTTGTTAATAATCAAATAACTGCCGACGAGGATGGGATTCGAACCCTCGCGGGCAGAGCCCAATGGTTTAGCAGTAAATCGCCTTAACCACTTGGCCATTTCTTCGTTTTATATGCTTTCATTATGCATCCGATAACACGAAAATTAATATTTTAATTTTTATAATTATAATTTTTTGCAATATTTTTAATCTATATTGAAGAATATCATGTTCATTCAAAAATTTCAATTCAACAGAACGTGCAACTTTTATATTTGAAAATTCTTTAATTTTCTTTCAAAATATATCAATGTACTAGACACTGATTCTCTTCTGAATCTACTTTGGGGGGGAGACAAGCATTGTTTTTATAATTTTATTCACAAAATTATAAAATTATGATTTTTACACTGACGAGGATGGGAATCGAAACCCACGCGGGCAGAGCCCAGTGGATTAGCAGTCCATCGCCTAAAACACTCGGCCACCTCATCCCTTTTTTATTCATTGTAAATCTGAAAATATAAAAATATTTGTTTAAACTTTTGTGAACTAAATTAAAATTTTGTAAACGAAATATAAAATTATGAAATTTGCACCGACGAGGATGGGATTCGAACCCACGCGGGCAGACCCCAATGGATTAGCAGTCCATCGCCTTAAGCACTCGGCCACATCGTCGTCACATATGCATTCATTATGAATCCGATATCGCGAAAATTATTATTTTAACTTTTTTTAATAAAAATTATTTTGCAAAATATTTAATCTACATTGAAAAATATCATGTTCATTCAAAAATTTCAATTCAAAAGAACGAATAGTATTTATATTTGAAAATTCTTTAATTTTCCTTGAAAATATATCAAGGTATTACATTCTGATTCTCTTGTGAATCTGCTTTGGGAAACAGGCATTTTTGTTATTATAATTCTGTGAATAAAGTATAAAACGATGAATTTTACATCGACGAGAATAGGATTCGAACCCACGCGGGCAGAGCCCAAAGGATTAGCAGTCCATCGCCTTAACCACTCGACCACCTCGTCGCTTTTCTATTCCTTGTAAATCTGAAAATATAAAAATATTTGTTTAAACTTTTGTGAACAAAATTAAAATTCTATAAACGAAATATAAAATTATGAATTTTGTACCGACGAGAAGGGGATTCGAACCCACGCGGGCAGAGCCCAATGGATTAGCAGTCCATCGCCTTAACCACTCGGCCACCTCGTCGCTTTTTTTATTCATTGTAAATCTGAAAATATAAAAATATTTATTTAAACTTTTGTGAACTAAATTAAAATTCTGTAAACGAAATATAAATTTATGAATTTTACACCGACGAGGATGGGATTCGAACCCACGCGGGCAGAGCCCAATGGATTAGCAGTCCATCGCCTTAACCACTCGGCCACCTCGTCGCAATTTTAATTCATTTTAAATCTGAAAATATAAAAATATTTGTTTAAACTTTTGTGAACTAAATTAAAATTCCGTAAACGAAATATGAATTTTACACCGACGAGGATGGGATTCGAACCCACGCCGGCAGAGCCCAATGGATTAGCAGTCCATCGCCTTAACCACTCGGCCACCTCGTCGCATTTTTAATTCATTTTAAATCTGAAAATATAAAAATATTTGTTTAAACTTTTGTGAACAAAATTAAAATTCTGTAAACGAAATATAAAAATATGAATTTTACACCGGCGAGGATGGGATTCGAACCCACGCGGGCAGAGCCCAATGGATTAGCAGTCCATCGCCTTAACCACTCGGCCACCTCGTCGCTTTTATCAATCATTGTAAATCTGAAAATATAAAAATATTTATTTTAAACTTATGTGAACAAAATTAAAATTCTGTAAACGAAATATAAAATTATGAATTTTTTACCGACGAGGATGGGATTCAGACTCACAAGGGAATACCAATGGATTAGCAGTCCTTCGCCTTAACCACTTGGTCACCTCGTCGCCTTCATTCTATGCATTGTAAATCTGAAAGTATGAAAATATTTGTTTAAATTTTTTTTCATTTTACTTTTAATAGACTTCTATCGATATATATAAGTAATTCAAGACGGAAATTTCTCAATATAGCAAATCATATAAATTATATATTTTCAAAGTTTTGTTCTTTTCCTAGAGATATATTCAAAAACTGAATGTTTATTCTCCTAGTAATGTAGTTTTCATAGCAGGCGTTCTCATTATAATTATTCTTTGAAAGAAATATATCTAATCGCTAACCTATGAAAACCAGCAAATGTGGGATTTAAACCAACTCGTGCCGATCGCAATAGATTAGCAGTCTGTCACCTTAACTAATCGGTCACCTCTTCGTGCTTCGAATATTTCTTTTAAATATAATGATAAAAACTTATTAATTTATTTTTTAAATATAACTTTATTACAAAATTTTCAATCTGTATTTAAAAAGTTTAAGTTCAAATCAAAAATTTCAAACAACTGATCATGTAAATTTAATTGTGGAGCATTTTATAAACTTACCTGAAAATTATTCAAAATCCTACAGTTTGATTCTCTTGGGAATCTATTTGGGGCAACATACACTGTGCCTATAAAAATTCTGTGAACAAAATGTATCCAAATATACAATTATGAATTTCTGAAGGACGAGGATGAGATTCAAATCCTCACAGGCAGAGCACCATGCATTCATTACACGACAATCGCCTTAACCACGCAGCAAAATCATTTTTCTTTTGCATTCATTGGAAATATAATAAAAAAAATATTGTTTTAAAATTTTTAAATTTAATGCCAAGACTTCAATCGAAATTAATATTTCCAAATTTTAATTTCATTACAACAGATCTTGTAAATTATATATTCGAAAACATTTGTATTCTTCTTAGAGATATATTCAAAGTGATACAATTTAATTCTCCTTGAAATCTAGTTTTAGTATCACGTGTCTTTATTATAAGCATTATTTAAAAAATACTTGTTAATAATCAAATAACTGCCGACGAGGATGGGATTCGAACCCTCGCGGGCAGAGCCCAATGGTTTAGCAGTAAATCGCCTTAACCACTTGGCCATTTCTTCGTTTTATATGCTTTCATTATGCATCCGATAACACGAAAATTAATATTTTAATTTTTATAATTATAATTTTTTGCAATATTTTTAATCTATATTGAAGAATATCATGTTCATTCAAAAATTTCAATTCAACAGAACGTGCAACTTTTATATTTGAAAATTCTTTAATTTTCTTTCAAAATATATCAATGTACTAGACACTGATTCTCTTCTGAATCTGCTTTGGGGGGGAGACAAGCATTGTTTTTATAATTTCATTCACAAAATTATAAAATTATGATTTTTACACTGACGAGGATGGGAATAGAAACCCACGCGGGCAGAGCCCAGTGGATTAGCAGTCCATCGCCTAAAACACTCGGCCACCTCATCCCTTTTTTATTTATTGTAAATCTGAAAATATAAAAATATTTGTTTAAACTTTTGTGAACTAAATTAAAATTTTGTAAACGAAATATAAAATTATGAATTTTGCACCGACGAGGATGGGATTCGAACCCACGCGGGGAGACCCCAATGGATTAGCAGTCCATCGCCTTAACCACTCGGCCACCTCGTCGTCTCACATGCATTCATTATGAATCCGATATCGCGAAAAATATTATTTTAACTTTTTTTAATAAAAATTATTTTGCAAAATATTTAATCTATATTGAAAAATATCATGTTCATTCAAAAATTTTAATTCAAAAGAACGAATAGTATTTATATTTGAAAATTCTTTAATTTTCCTTGAAAATATATCAAGGTATTACATTCTGATTCTCTTGTGAATCTGCTTTGGGAAACAGGCACTTTTGTTATTATAATTCTGTGAATAAAGTATAAAACGATGAATTTTACATCGACGAGAATGGGATTCGAACCCACGGGGGCAGAGCCCAATGGATTAGCAGTCCATCGCCTTAACCACTCGACCACCTCGTCGCTTTTTTATTACTTGTAAAAATAAAAATATAAAAATATTTGTTTAAACTTTTGTGAACAAAATTAAAATTCTGTAAACGAAAAATAAAATTATGAATTTTGTATCGACGAGAAGGGGATTCGAACCCACGCGGGCAGAGCCCAATGGATTAGCAGTCCATCGCCTTAACCACTCGGCCACCTCGTCGATTTATTTATTCATTGTAAATCTGAAAATATAAAAATATTTATTTAAACTTTTGTGAACTAAATTAAAATTCTGTAAACGAAATATAAATTTATGAATTTTACACCGACGAGGATGGGATTCGAACCCACGCGGGCAGAGCCCAATGGATTAGCAGTCCATCGCCTTAACCACTCGGCCACCTCGTCGCATTTTTATTCCTTGTAAATCTGAAAATATAAAAATATTTGTTTAAACTTTTGTGAACAAAATTAAAATTCTGTAAACGAAATATAAGATTATGAATTTTTTACCGACGAGGATGGGATTCAGACTCACAAGGGAATACCACTGGATTAGCAGTCCTTCGCCTTAACCATTTGGTCACCTCGTCGCCTTCATTTTATGCTTTGTAAATCTGAAAGTATGAAAATATTTGTTTAAATTTTTTTCATTTTACTTTTAATAGACTTCTATCGATATATATAAGTAATTCAAGACGGAAATTTCTCAATATAGCAAATCATATAAATTATATATTTTCAAAGTTTTGTTCTTTTCCTAGAGATATATTCAAAAACTGAATGTTTATTCTCCTAGTAATGTAGTTTTCATAGCAGGCGTTCTCATTATAATTATTCTTTGAAAGAAATATATCTAATCGCTAACCTATGAAAACCAGCAAATGTGGGATTTAAACCAACTCGTGCCGATCGCAATAGATTAGCAGTCTGTCACCTTAACTAATCGGTCACCTCTTCGTGCTTCGAATATTTCTTTTAAATATAATGATAAAAACTTATTAATTTATTTTTTAAATATAACTTTATTACAAAATTTTCAATCTGTATTTAAAAAGTTTAAGTTCAAATCAAAAATTTCAAACAACTGATCATGTAAATTTAATTGTGGAGCAGTTTATAAACTTACCTGAAAATTATTCAAAATCCTACAGTTTGATTCTCTTGGGAATCTATTTGGGGCAACATACACTGTGCCTATAAAAATTCTGTGAACAAAATGTATCCAAATATACAATTATGAATTTCTGAAGGACGAGGATGAGATTCAAATCCTCACAGGCAGAGCACCATGCATTCATTACACGACAATCGCCTTAACCACGCAGCAAAATCATTTTTCTTTTGCATTCATTGGAAATATAATAAAAAGATATTGTTTTAAAATTTTTAAATTTAATGCCAAGACTTCAATCGAAATTAATATTTCCAAATTTTAATTTCATTACAACAGATCTTGTAAATTATATATTCGAAAACATTTGTATTCTTCTTAGAGATATATTCAAAGTGATACAATTTAATTCTCCTTGAAATCTAGTTTTAGTATCACGTGTCTTTATTATAAGCATTATTTATAAATACTTGTTAATAATCAAATAACTGCCGACGAGGATGGGATTCGAACCCTCGCGGGCAGAGCCCAATGGTTTAGCAGTAAATCGCCTTAACCACTTGGCCATTTCTTCGTTTTATATGCTTTCATTATGCATCCGATAACACGAAAATTAATATTTTAATTTTTATAATTATAATTTTTTGCAATATTTTTAATCTATATTGAAGAATATCATGTTCATTCAAAAATTTCAATTCAACAGAACGTGCAACTTTTATATTTGAAAATTCTTTAACTTTCTTTCAAAATATATCAATGTACTAGACACTGATTCTCTTCTGAATCTGCTTTGGGAGACAAGCATTGTTTTTATAATTTTATTCACAAAATTATAAAATTATGATTTTTACACTGACGAGGATGGGAATCGAAACCCACGCGGGCAGAGCCCAGTGGATTAGCAGTCCATCGCCTAAAACACTCGGCCACCTCATCACTTTTTAATTCGTTGTAAATCTGAAAATATAAAAAATTTGTTTAAACTTTTGTGAATAAAATTAAAATTCTGTAAACGAAATATAAAATTATGAATTTTACACCGACGAGAATGGGATTCGAACCCACGCGGGCAGAGCCCCATGGATTAGCAGACCATCGCCTTAACCACTTGGCCAACTCGTCGCTCTTTTAATTCATTGTAAATCTGAAAATATAAAAATATTTGTTTAAACTTTTGTGAACTAAATTAAAATTCTGTAAACGAAATATAAAATTATGAATTTTACACCGGCGAGGAAAGGATTCGAACACACGCAGGCAAAGCCCAACGGATTAGCAGTCCATCGCCTTAAAACCACTCGGCCACCTCGTCGCCTTTTTTAATTCATTGTTAAATCTGAAAATATAAAAATATTTGTTTAAAATTTTGTGAACTAAATTAAAAATTTTGTAAACGTAAATATAAAATTATGAATTTGCACCGACGAGGATGGGATTCGAACCCACGCAGGCAGACCCAATGGATTAGCAGTCCATCGCCTTAACCACTAGGACACATCGTCGTCACATGCATTCATTATGAATCCGATATCGCGAAAATTATTATTTTAACTTTTTTAATAATTATTTTGCAAAATTTTTAATCGATATTAAAAAATATCATGTTCATTCAAAAATTTCAATTCAAAAGAACGAATAGTATTTATATTTGAAAATTCTTTAATTTTCTTGAAAATATATCAAGGTATTACATTCTGATTCTCTAGTGAATCTGCTTTGGGAAACAGTCATTTTTGTTATTATAATTCTGTGAATAAAGTATAAAACGATGAATTTTACATCGACGAGAATAGGATTCGAACCCACGCGGGCAGAGCCCAAAGGTTTAGCAGTCCATCGCCTTAACCACTCGGCCACCTCGTCGCGTTTTTAATTCATTTTAAATCTGAAAATATAAAAATATTTGTTTAAACTTTTGTGAACTAAATTAAAATTCTGTAAACGAAATATAAAATTATGAATTTTACACCGACGAGGATGGGATTCGAACCCACGCGGGCAGAGCACAAAGGATTAGCAGTCCATCGCCTTAAGCACTCGGCCACCTCGTCCCTTTTTTAATTCATTGTAAATCTGAAAATATAAAAATATTTGTTTAAAATTTTTTGTGAACTAAATTAAAATTCTGTAAAACGAACTATTAAATTATGAAATTTTCACCGACGAGGATGGGATTCGAACCCACGCAGGCAGACCCCAATGGATTAGCAGTCCATCGCCTTAAGCACTCGAACACATCGTCGTCACATATGCATTCATTATGAATCCGATATCGCGAAAATTATTATTTTAACTTTTTAATAATTATTTTGCAAAATTTTTAATCTATATTGAAAAATATCATGTTCATTCAAAATTTCAATTCAAAAGAACAAATAGTATTTATATTTGAAAATTCTTTAATTTTCCTTGAAAATATATCAAGGTACTACATTCTGATTCTCTTGTGAATCTGCTTTGGGAAACAAGCATTGTTGCTATTATAATTCTGTGAATAAAGTATAAAACGACGAATTTTACATCGACGAGAATGGGATTCGAACCCACGCGGGCAGAGCCCAATGGATTAGCAGTCCATCGCCTTAACCACTCGGCCACCTCGTCGATTTAATTATTCATTGTTAATCTGAAAATATAAAAATATTTGTTTAAACTTTTGTGAACTAAATTAAAATTCTGTAAACGAAATATAAAATTAAGAATTTTACACCGACGAGGATGGGATTCGAACCCACGCGGGCAGAGCCCAATGGATTAGCAGTCCATCGCCTTAACCACTCGGCCACCTCGTCGCATTTTTAATTCATTTTAAATCTGAAAATATAAAAATATTTGTTTAAACTTTTGTGAACAAAATTAAAATTCTGTAAACGAAATATAAAATTATGAATTTTACACCGACGAGGATGGGATTCGAACCCACGCGGGCAGAGCCCAATGGATTAGCAGTCCATCGCCTTAACCACTCGGCCACCTCGTCGCATTTTTAATTCATTTTAAATCTGAAAATATAAAAATATTTGTTTAAACTTTTGTGAACAAAATTAAAATTCTGTAAACGAAATATAAAATTATGAATTTTTTACCGACGAGGATGGGATTCAGACTCACAAGGGAATACCACTGGATTAGCAGTCCTTCGCCTTAACCATTTGGTCACCTCGTCGCCTTCATTTTATGCTTTGTAAATCTGAAAGTATGAAAATATTTGTTTAAATTTTTTCATTTTACTTTTAATAGACTTCTATCGATATATATAAGTAATTCAAGACGGAAATTTCTCAATATAGCAAATCATATAAATTATATATTTTCAAAGTTTTGTTCTTTTCCTAGAGATATATTCAAAAACTGAATGTTTATTCTCCTAGTAATGTAGTTTTCATAGCAGGCGTTCTCATTATAATTATTCTTTGAAAGAAATATATCTAATCGCTAACCTATGAAAACCAGCAAATGTGGGATTTAAACCAACTCGTGCCGATCGCAATAGATTAGCAGTCTGTCACCTTAACTAATCGGTCACCTCTTCGTGCTTCGAATATTTCTTTTAAATATAATGATAAAAACTTATTAATTTATTTTTTAAATATAACTTTATTACAAAATTTTCAATCTGTATTTAAAAAGTTTAAGTTCAAATCAAAAATTTCAAACAACTGATCATGTAAATTTAATTGTGGAGCAGTTTATAAACTTACCTGAAAATTATTCAAAATCCTACAGTTTGATTCTCTTGGGAATCTATTTGGGGCAACATACACTGTGCCTATAAAAATTCTGTGAACAAAATGTATCCAAATATACAATTATGAATTTCTGAAGGACGAGGATGAGATTCAAATCCTCACAGGCAGAGCACCATGCATTCATTACACGACAATCGCCTTAACCACGCAGCAAAATCATTTTTCTTTTGCATTCATTGGAAATATAATAAAAAAAAATATGTTTTAAAATTTTTAAATTTAATGCCAAGACTTCAATCGAAATTAATATTTCCAAATTTTAATTTCATTACAACAGATCTTGTAAATTATATATTCGAAAACATTTGTATTCTTCTTAGAGATATATTCAAAGTGATACAATTTAATTCTCCTTGAAATCTAGTTTTAGTATCACGTGTCTTTATTATAAGCATTATTTAAAAAATACTTGTTAATAATCAAATAACTGCCGACGAGGATGGGATTCGAACCCTCGCGGGCAGAGCCCAATGGTTTAGCAGTAAATCGCCTTAACCACTTGGC
The DNA here is from genome assembly GCA_030067965.1 of Latrodectus elegans. NCBI lineage: Eukaryota > Metazoa > Arthropoda > Arachnida > Araneae > Theridiidae > Latrodectus > Latrodectus elegans. The sequence continues at coordinate 4,613,778 of CM057820.1, forward strand.
CATTTCTTCGTTTTATATGCTTTCATTATGCATCCGATAACACGAAAATTAATATTTTAATTTTTATAATTATAATTTTTTGCAATATTTTTAATCTATATTGAAGAATATCATGTTCATTCAAAAATTTCAATTCAACAGAACGTGCAACTTTTATATTTGAAAATTCTTTAATTTTCTTTCAAAATATATCAATGTACTAGACACTGATTCTCTTCTGAATCTACTTTGGGGGGGAGACAAGCATTGTTTTTATAATTTTATTCACAAAATTATAAAATTATGATTTTTACACTGACGAGGATGGGAATAGAAACCCACGTGGGCAGAGCCCAGTGGATTAGCAGTCCATCGTCTTAACCACTCGACCACCTCGTCGCTTTTCTATTCCTTTTAAATCTGAAAATATAAAAATATTTGTTTAAACTTTTGTTAACAAAATTAAAATTCTATAAACGAAATATAAAATTATGAATTTTGTACCGACGAGAAGGGGATTCGAACCCACGCGGGCAGAGCCCAATGGATTAGCAGTCCATCGCCTTAACCACTCGGCCACCTCGTCGCTTTTTTACTCATTGTAAATCTGAAAATATAAAAATATTTGTTCAAGCTTTTGTGAACTAAATTAAAATTCTGTAAACGAAATATAAATTTATGAATTTTACACCGACGAGAATGGGATTCGAACCCACGCGGGCAGAGCCCAATGGATTAGCAGTCCATCGCCTTAACCACTCGGCCACCTCGTCGCACTTTTAATTCATTTTAAATCTGAAAATATAAAAATATTTGTTTAAACTTTTGTGAACAAAATTAAAATTCTGTAAACGAAATATAAGATTATGAATTTTACACCGACGAGGATGGGATTCAGACTCACAAGGGAATACCAATGGATTAGCAGTCCTTCGCCTTAACCATTCGGTCACCTCGTCGCCTTCATTCTATGCATTGTAAATCTGAAAGTATGAAAATATTTGTTTAAATTTTTTCATTTTACTTTTAATAGACTTCTATCGATATATATAAGTAATTCAAGACGGAAATTTCTCAATATAGCAAATCATATAAATTATATATTTTCAAAGTTTTGTTCTTTTCCTAGAGATATATTCAAAAACTGAATGTTTATTCTCCTAGTAATGTAGTTTTCATAGCAGGCGTTCTCATTATAATTATTCTTTGAAAGAAATATATCTAATCGCTAACCTATGAAAACCAGCAAATGTGGGATTTAAACCAACTCGTGCCGATCGCAATAGATTAGCAGTCTGTCACCTTAACTAATCGGTCACCTCTTCGTGCTTCGAATATTTCTTTTAAATATAATGATAAAAACTTATTAATTTATTTTTAAATATAACTTTATTACAAAATTTTCAATCTGTATTTAAAAAGTTTAAGTTCAAATCAAAAATTTCAAACAACTGATCATGTAAATTTAATTGTGGAGCATTTTATAAACTTACCTGAAAATTATTCAAAATCCTACAGTTTGATTCTCTTGGGAATCTATTTGGGGCAACATACACTGTGCCTATAAAAATTCTGTGAACAAAATGTATCCAAATATACAATTATGAATTTCTGAAGGACGAGGATGAGATTCAAATCCTCACAGGCAGAGCACCATGCATTCATTACACGACAATCGCCTTAACCACGCAGCAAAATCATTTTTCTTTTGCATTCATTGGAAATATAATAAAAAAAATATTGTTTTAAAATTTTTAAATTTAATGCAAAGACTTCAATCGAAATTAATATTTCCAAATTTTAATTTCATTACAACAGATCTTGTAAATTATATATTCGAAAACATTTGTATTCTTCTTAGAGATATATTCAAAGTGATACAATTTAATTCTCCTTGAAATCTAGTTTTAGTATCACGTGTCTTTATTATAAGAATTATTTAAAAATACTTGTTAATAATCAAATAACTGCCGACGAGGATGGGATTCGAACCCTCGCGGGCAGAGCCCAATGGTTTAGCAGTAAATCGCCTTAACCACTTGGCCATTTCTTCGTTTTATATGCTTTCATTATGCATCCGATAACACGAAAATTAATATTTTAATTTTTATAATTATTTTTGCAATATTTTTAATCTATATTGAAGAATATCATGTTCATTCAAAATTTCAATTCAACAGAACGTGCAACTTTTATATTTGAAAATTCTTTAACTTTCTTTCAAAATATATCAATGTACTAGACACTGATTCTCTTCTGAATCTGCTTTGGGAGACAAGCATTGTTTTTATAATTTTATTCACAAAATTATAAAATTATGATTTTTACACTGACGAGGATGGGAATCGAAACCCACGCGGGCAGAGCCCAGTGGATTAGCAGTCCATCGCCTAAAACACTCGGCCACCTCATCCCTTTTTTATTTATTGTAAATCTGAAAATATAAAATATTTGTTTAAACTTTTGTGAACTAAATTAAAATTCTATAAACGAAATATAAATTTATGAATTTTGCACCGACGAGAATGGGATTCGAACCCACGCGGGCAGAGCCCAATGGATTAGCAGTCCATCGCCTTAACCACTCGGCCACCTCGTCGCTTTTTTTATTCATTGTAAATCTGAAAATATAAAAATATTTGTTTAAACTTTTGTGAACTAAATTAAAATTCTGTAAACGAAATATAAAATTATGAATTTTACACCGACGAGGATGGGATTCGAACCCACGCGGGCAGAGCCCAATGGATTAGCAGTCCATCGCCTTAACCACTCGGCCACCTCGTCGCTTTTTTTTCATTGTAAATCTGAAAATATAAAAATATTTGTTTAAACTTTTGTGAACTAAATTAAAATTCTGTAAACGAAATATAAAATTATGAATTTTACACCGACGAGGATGGGATTCGAACCCACGCGGGCAGAGCCCAATGGATTAGCAGTCCATCGCCTTAACCACTCGGCCACCTCGTCGCATTTTTAATTCATTTTAAATCTGAAAATATAAAAATATTTGTTTAAACTTTTGTGAACAAAATTAAAATTCTGTAAACGAAATATAAGATTATGAATTTTTACCGACGAGGATGGGATTCAGACTCACAAGGGAATACCACTGGATTAGCAGTCCTTCGCCTTAACCATTTGGTCACCTCGTCGCCTTCATTTTATGCTTTGTAAATCTGAAAGTATGAAAATATTTGTTTAAATTTTTTTTCATTTTACTTTTAATAGACTTCTATCGATATATATAAGTAATTCAAGACGGAAATTTCTCAATATAGCAAATCATATAAATTATATATTTTCAAAGTTTTGTTCTTTTCCTAGAGATATATTCAAAAACTGAATGTTTATTCTCCTAGTAATGTAGTTTTCATAGCAGGCGTTCTCATTATAATTATTCTTTGAAAGAAATATATCTAATCGCTAACCTATGAAAACCAGCAAATGTGGGATTTAAACCAACTCGTGCCGATCGCAATAGATTAGCAGTCTGTCACCTTAACTAATCGGTCACCTCTTCGTGCTTCGAATATTTCTTTTAAATATAATGATAAAAACTTATTAATTTATTTTTTAAATATAACTTTATTACAAAATTTTCAATCTGTATTTAAAAGTTTAAGTTCAAATCAAAAATTTCAAACAACTGATCATGTAAATTTAATTGTGGAGCATTTTATAAACTTACCTGAAAATTATTCAAAATCCTACAGTTTGATTCTCTTGGGAATCTATTTGGGGCAACATACACTGTGCCTATAAAAATTCTGTGAACAAAATGTATCCAAATATACAATTATGAATTTCTGAAGGACGAGGATGAGATTCAAATCCTCACAGGCAGAGCACCATGCATTCATTACACGACAATCGCCTTAACCACGCAGCAAAATCATTTTTCTTTTGCATTCATTGGAAATATAATAAAAAAAATATTGTTTTAAAATTTTTAAATTTAATGCCAAGACTTCAATCGAAATTAATATTTCCAAATTTTAATTTCATTACAACAGATCTTGTAAATTATATATTCGAAAACATTTGTATTCTTCTTAGAGATATATTCAAAGTGATACAATTTAATTCTCCTTGAAATCTAGTTTTAGTATCACGTGTCTTTATTATAAGCATTATTTAAAAAATACTTGTTAATAATCAAATAACTGCCGACGAGGATGGGATTCGAACCCTCGCGGGCAGAGCCCAATGGTTTAGCAGTAAATCGCCTTAACCACTTGGCCATTTCTTCGTTTTATATGCTTTCATTATGCATCCGATAACACGAAAATTAATATTTTAATTTTTATAATTATAATTTTTTGCAATATTTTTAATCTATATTGAAGAATATCATGTTCATTCAAAAATTTCAATTCAACAGAACGTGCAACTTTTATATTTGAAAATTCTTTAACTTTCTTTCAAAATATATCAATGTACTAGACACTGATTCTCTTCTGAATCTGCTTTCGGAGACAAGCATTGTTTTTATAATTTTATTCACAAAATTATAAAATTATGACTTTTACACTGACGAGGATGGGAATCGAAACCCACGTGGGCAGAGCCCAGTGGATTAGCAGTCCATCGCCTAAAACACTCGGACACCTCATCCCTTTTTTATTCGTTGTAAATCTGAAAATATAAAAAATTTGTTTAAACTTTTGTGAACTAAATTAAAATTCTGTAAACGAAATATAAAATTATGAATTTTACACCGACGAGGATGGGATTCGAACCCACGCGGGCAGAGCAAAATGGATTAGCAGTCCATAGCCTTAACCACTCGGCCACCTCGTCGCTTTTTTACTCATTGCAAATCTAAAAATATAAAAAATTTGTTTAAACTTTTGTGAACTAAATTAAAATTCTGTAAACGAAATATAAAATTATGAATTTTACACCGACGAGGATGGGATTCGAACACACGCGGGCAGAGCACAACGGATTAGCAGTCCATCGCCTTAACCACTCGGCCACCTCTTTGCATTTTTAATTCATTTTAAATCTGAAAATATAAAAATATTTGTTTAAACTTTTGTGAACAAAATTAAAATTCTGTAAACGAAATATAAAATAATGAATTTTACACCGACGAGGATGGGATTCGAACCCACGCGGGCAAAGCCCAATGGAATAGCAGTCCATCGCCTTAACCACTCGGCCACCTCGTCGTCTCACATGCATTCATTATGAATCCGATATCGCGAAAATTATTATTTTAACTTTTTATAATAATTATTTTGCAAAATGTTTAATCTATATTGAAAAATATCATGTTCATTCAAAATTTCAATTCAAAAGACAAATAGTATTTACATTTGAAAATTCATTAATTTTCCTTGAAAATATATCAAGGTACTATATTCTGATTCTCTTGTGAATCTGCTTTGGGAAACAGGCATTGTTGTTATTATAATTCTGTGAATAAAGTATAAAACGATGAATTTTACACCGAAGAGGATGGGATTCGAACCCACGCGGGCAGAGCCCAATGGATTAGCAGTCCATCGCCTTAACCACTCGGCCACCTCGTCGCTTTTTTATTCCTTGTAAATCTGAAAATATAAAAATATTTGTTTAAACTTTTGTGAACAAAATTAAAATTCTGTAAACGAAATATAAAATTATGAATTTTACACCGACGAGGATGGGATTCGAACCCACGCGGGCAGAGCCCAATGGATTAGCAGTCCATCGCCTTAACCACTCGGCCACCTCGTCGCAATTTTAATTCATTTTAAATCTGAAAATATAAAAATATTTGTTTAAACTTTTGTGAACTAAATTAAAATTCTGTAAACGAAATATAAATTTATGAATTTTACACCGACGAGGATGGGATTCGAACCCACGCGGGCAGAGCCCAATGGATTAGCAGTCCATCGCCTTAACCACTCGGCCACCTCGTCGCATTTTTAATTCATTTTAAATCTGAAAATATAAAAATATTTGTTTAAACTTTTGTGAACAAAATTAAAATTCTGTAAACGAAATATAAAATTAAGAATTTTACACCGACGAGAATAGGATTCGAACCCACGCGGGCAGAGCCCAAAGGATTAGCAGTCCATCGTCTTAACCACTCGACCACCTCGTCGCTTTTCTATTCCTTGTAAATCTGAAAATATAAAAATATTTGTTTAAACTTTTGTGAACAAAATTAAAATTCTATAAACGAAATATAAAATTATGAATTTTGTACCGACGAGAAGGGGATTCGAACCCACGCGGGCAGAGCCCAATGGATTAGCAGTCCATCGCCTTAACCACTCGGCCACCTCGTCGCTTTTTTTATTCATTGTAAATCTGAAAATATAAAAATATTTATTTAAACTTTTGTGAACTAAATTAAAATTCTGTAAACGAAATATAAATTTATGAATTTTACACCGACGAGGATGGGATTCGAACCCACGCGGGCAGAGCCCAATGGATTAGCAGTCCATCGCCTTAACCACTCGGCCACCTCGTCGCATTTTTAATTCATTTTAAATCTGAAAATATAAAAATATTTGTTTAAACTTTTGTGAACAAAATTAAAATTCTGTAAACGAAATATAAGATTATGAATTTTTTACCGACGAGGATGGGATTCAGACTCACAAGGGAATACCAATGGATTAGCAGTCCTTCGCCTTAACCATTTGGTCACCTCGTCGCCTTCATTTTATGCATTGTAAATCTGAAAGTATGAAAATATTTGTTTAAATTTTTTTCATTTTACTTTTAATAGACTTCTATCGATATATATAAGTAATTCAAGACGGAAATTTCTCAATATAGCAAATCATATAAATTATATATTTTCAAAGTTTTGTTCTTTTCCTAGAGATATATTCAAAAACTGAATGTTTATTCTCCTAGTAATGTAGTTTTCATAGCAGGCGTTCTCATTATAATTATTCTTTGAAAGAAATATATCTAATCGCTAACCTATGAAAACCAGCAAATGTGGGATTTAAACCAACTCGTGCCGATCGCAATAGATTAGCAGTCTGTCACCTTAACTAATCGGTCACCTCTTCGTGCTTCGAATATTTCTTTTAAATATAATGATAAAAACTTATTAATTTATTTTTTAAATATAACTTTATTACAAAATTTTCAATCTGTATTTAAAAAGTTTAAGTTCAAATCAAAAATTTCAAACAACTGATCATGTAAATTTAATTGTGGAGCATTTTATAAACTTACCTGAAAATTATTCAAAATCCTACAGTTTGATTCTCTTGGGAATCTATTTGGGGCAACATACACTGTGCCTATAAAAATTCTGTGAACAAAATGTATCCAAATATACAATTATGAATTTCTGAAGGACGAGGATGAGATTCAAATCCTCACAGGCAGAGCACCATGCATTCATTACACGACAATCGCCTTAACCACGCAGCAAAATCATTTTTCTTTTGCATTCATTGGAAATATAATAAAAAAAATATTGTTTTAAAATTTTTAAATTTAATGCCAAGACTTCAATCGAAATTAATATTTCCAAATTTTAATTTCATTACAACAGATCTTGTAAATTATATATTCGAAAACATTTGTATTCTTCTTAGAGATATATTCAAAGTGATACAATTTAATTCTCCTTGAAATCTAGTTTTAGTATCACGTGTCTTTATTATAAGCATTATTTAAAAATACTTGTTAATAATCAAATAACTGCCGACGAGGATGGGATTCGAACCCTCGCGGGCAGAGCCCAATGGTTTAGCAGTAAATCGCCTTAACCACTTGGCCATTTCTTCGTTTTATATGCTTTCATTATGCATCCGATAACACGAAAATTAATATTTTAATTTTTATAATTATAATTTTTTGCAATATTTTTAATCTATATTGAAGAATATCATGTTCATTCAAAAATTTCAATTCAACAGAACGTGCAACTTTTATATTTGAAAATTCTTTAACTTTCTTTCAAAATATATCAATGTACTAGACACTGATTCTCTTCTGAATCTGCTTTGGGAGACAAGCATTGTTTTTATAATTTTATTCACAAAATTATAAAATTATGATTTTTACACTGACGAGGATGGGAATCGAAACCCACGCGGGCAGAGCCCAGTGGATTAGCAGTCCATCGCCTAAAACACTCGGCCACCTCATCACTTTTTAATTCGTTGTAAATCTGAAAATATAAAAAATTTGTTTAAACTTTTGTGAATTAAATTAAAATTCTGTAAACGAAATATAAAATTATGAATTTTACACCGACGAGGATGGGATTCGAACACACGCGGGCAGAGCACAACGGATTAGCAGTCCATCGCCTTAACCACTCGGCCACCTCGTCGCCTTTTTAATTCATTTTAAATCTGAAAATATAAAAATATTTGTTTAAACTTTTGTGAACTAAATTAAAAATCTGTAAACGTAATATAAAATTATGAATTTTACACCGACGAGGATGGGATTCGAACCCACGCGGGCAAAGCCCAGTGGATTAGCAGTCCATCGCCTAAAACACTCGGCCACCTCATCCCTTTTTTATTCATTGTAAATCTGAAAATATAAAAATATTTGTTTAAAATTTTGTGAACTAAATTAAAATTTTGTAAACGAAATATAAAATTATGAATTTTGCACCGACGAGGATGGGATTCGAACCCACGCGGGCAGAGCCCAATGGATTAGCAGTCCATCGCCTTAACCACTCGGCCACCTCGTCGCATTTTTAATTCATTTTAAATCTGAAAATATAAAAATATTTGTTTAAACTTTTGTGAACAAAATTAAAATTCTGTAAACGAAATATA
>CM057820.1:4622633-4685133 GCA_030067965.1 Latrodectus elegans
CAGATCTTGTAAATTATATATTCGAAAACATTTGTATTCTTCTTAGAGATATATTCAAAGTGATACAATTTAATTCTCCTTGAAATCTAGATTTAGTATCACGTGTCTTTATTATAAGCATTATTTATAAAATACTTGTTAATAATCAAATAACTGCCGACGAGGATGGGATTCGAACCCTCGCGGGCAGAGCCCAATGGTTTAGCAGTAAATCGCCTTAACCACTTGGCCATTTCTTCGTTTTATATGCTTTCATTATGCATCCGATAACACGAAAATTAATATTTTATATTTTATAATTATAATTTTTTGCAATAATTTTAATCTATATTGAAGAATATCATGTTCATTCAAAAATTTCAATTCAACAGAACGTGCAACTTTTATATTTGAAAATTCTTTAACTTTCTTTCAAAATATATCAATGTACTAGACACTGATTCTCTTCTGAATCTGCTTTGGGAGACAAGCATTGTTTTTATAATTTTATTCACAAAATTATAAAATTATGATTTTTACACTGACGAGGATGGGAATCGAAACCCACGCGGGCAGAGCCCAGTGGATTAGCAGTCCATCGCCTAAAACACTCGGCCACCTCATCACTTTTTAATTCGTTGTAAATCTGAAAATATAAAAAATTTGTTTAAACTTTTGTGAATAAAATTAAAATTCTGTAAACGAAATATAAAATTATGAATTTTACACCGACGAGAATGGGATTCGAACCCACGCGGGCAGAGCCCCATGGATTAGCAGACCATCGCCTTAACCACTTGGCCAACTCGTCGCTCTTTTAATTCATTGTAAATCTGAAAATATAAAAATATTTGTTTAAACTTTTGTGAACTAAATTAAAATTCTGTAAACGAAATATAAAATTATGCATTTTACACCGACGAGGAAAGGATTCGAACACACACAGGCAGAGCACAACGGATTAGCAGTACATCGCCTTAACCATTCGGCCACCTCGTCGCCTTTTTAATTCATTTTAAATCTGAAAATATAAAAATATTTGTTTAAACTTTTGTGAACTAAATTAAAATTCTGTAAACGAAATATAAAATTATGAATTTTACACCGACGAGGATGGGATTCGAACCGACTCGGGCAAAGCCCAATGGATTAGCAGTCCATCGCCTTAACCACTAGGACACCTCGTCGTCTCACATGCATTCAGTATGAATCCGATATCGCGAAAATTATTATTTTAACTTTTTTAATAATTATTTTGCAAAATTTTTAATCGATATTAAAAAATATCATGTTCATTCAAAAATTTCAATTCAAAAGGACAAATAGTATTTACATTTGAAAATTCTTTAATTTTCCTTGAAAATATATTAAGGTACTATATTCTGATTCTCTTGTGAATCTGCTTTGGGAAACAAGCATTGTTGTTATTATAATTCTGTGAATAAAGTATAAAACGATGAATTTTACACCGAAGAGGATGGGATTCGAACCCACGCGGGCAGAGCCCAATGGATTAGCAGTCCATCGCCTTAACCACTCGGCAACCTAGGCGCTAATTTTTCATTGTTAATCTGAAAATATAAAAATATTTGTTTAAACTTTTGTGAACTAAATTAAAATTCTGTAAACGAAATATAAAATTATGAATTTTACACCGACGAGGATGAGATTCGAACCCACGCGGGCAGAGCCTAATGGATTAGCAGTCCATCGCCTTAACCACTCGGCCACCTCGTCGCATTTTTAATTCATTTTAAATCTGAAAATATAAAAATATTTGTTTAAACTTTTGTGAACAAAATTAAAATTCTGTAAACGAAATATAAGATTATGAATTTTTTACCGACGAGGATGGGATTCAGACTCACAAGGGAATACCAATGGATTAGCAGTCCTTCGCCTTAACCATTCGGTCACCTCGTCGCCATCATTTTATGCATTGTAAATCTGAAAGTATGAAAATATTTGTTTAAATTTTTTCATTTTACTTTTAATAGACTTCTATCTATATATATGTAATTCAAGACGGAAATTTCAATATAGCAAATCATATAAATTATATATTTTCAAAGTTTTGTTCTTTTCCTAGAGATATATTCAAAAACTGAATGTTTATTCTCCTAGTAATGTAGTTTTCATAGCAGGCGTTCTCATTATAATTATTCTTTGAAAGAAATATATCTAATCGCTAACCTATGAAAACCAGCAAATGTGGGATTTAAACCAACTCGTGCCGATCGCAATAGATTAGCATTCTGTCACCTTAACTAATCGGTCACCTCTTCGTGCTTCGAATATTTCTTTTAAATATAATGATAAAAACTTATTAATTTATTTTTTAAATATAACTTTATTACAAAATTTTCAATCTGTATTTAAAAAGTTTAAGTTCAAATCAAAAATTTCAAACAACTGATCATGTAAATTTAATTGTGGAGCAGTTTATAAACTTACCTGAAAATTATTCAAAATCCTACAGTTTGATTCTCTTGGGAATCTATTTGGGCAACATACACTGTGCCTATAAAAATTCTGTGAACAAAATGTATCCAAATATACAATTATGAATTTCTGAAGGACGAGGATGAGATTCAAATCCTCACAGGCAGAGCACCATGCATTCATTACACGACAATCGCCTTAACCACGCAGCAAAATCATTTTTCTTTTGCATTCATTGGAAATATAATAAAAAAAATATTGTTTTAAAATTTTTAAATTTAATGCCAAGACTTCAATCGAAATTAATATTTCCAAATTTTAATTTCATTACAACAGATCTTGTAAATTATATATTCGAAAACATTTGTATTCTTCTTAGAGATATATTCAAAGTGATACAATTTAATTCTCCTTGAAATCTAGTTTTAGTATCACGTGTCTTTATTATAAGCATTATTTAAAAAATACTTGTTAATAATCAAATAACTGCCGACGAGGATGGGATTCGAACCCTCGCGGGCAGAGCCCAATGGTTTAGCAGTAAATCGCCTTAACCACTTGGCCATTTCTTCGTTTTATATGCTTTCATTATGCATCCGATAACACGAAAATTAATATTTTAATTTTTATAATTATAATTTTTTGCAATATTTTTAATCTATATTGAAGAATATCATGTTCATTCAAAAATTTCAATTCAACAGAACGTGCAACTTTTATATTTGAAAATTCTTTAATTTTCTTTCAAAATATATCAATGTACTAGACACTGATTCTCTTCTGAATCTGCTTTGGGAGACAAGCATTGTTTTTATAATTTTATTCACAAAATTATAAAATTATGATTTTTACACTGACGAGGATGGGAATCGAAACCCACGCGGGCAGAGCCCAGTGGATTAGCAGTCCATCGCCTAAAACACTCGGCCACCTCATCACTTTTTAATTCGTTGTAAATCTGAAAATATAAAAAATTTGTTTAAACTTTTGTGAATTAAATTAAAATTCTGTAAACGAAATATAAAATTATGAATTTTACACCGACGAGAATGGGATTCGAACCCACGCGGGCAGAGCCCCATGGATTAGCAGACCATCGCCTTAACCACTTGGCCAACTCGTCGCTCTTTTAATTCATTGTAAATCTGAAAATATAAAAATATTTGTTTAAACTTTTGTGAACTAAATTAAAATTCTGTAAACGAAATATAAAATTATGCATTTTACACCGACGAGGAAAGGATTCGAACACACACAGGCAGAGCACAACGGATTAGCAGTACATCGCCTTAACCATTCGGCCACCTCGTCGCCTTTTTAATTCATTTTAAATCTGAAAATAAAAAAATATTTGTTTAAACTTTTGTGAACTAAATTAAAAATCTGTAAACGTAATATAAAATTATGAATTTTACACCGACGAGGATGGGATCCGAACCGACGCGGGCAAAGCCCAATGGATTAGCAGTCCATCGCCTTAACCACTAGGACACCTCGTCGTCTCACATGCATTCAGTATGAATCCGATATCGCGAAAATTATTATTTTAACTTTTTTAATAATTATTTTGCAAAATTTTTAATCGATATTAAAAAATATCATGTTCATTCAAAAATTTCAATTCAAAAGGACAAATAGTATTTACATTTGAAAATTCTTTAATTTTCCTTGAAAATATATTAAGGTACTATATTCTGATTCTCTTGTGAATCTGCTTTGGGAAACAAGCATTGTTGTTATTATAATTCTGTGAATAAAGTATAAAACGATGAATTTTACACCGAAGAGGATGGGATTCGAACCCACGCGGGCAGAGCCCAATGGATTAGCAGTCCATCGCCTTAACCACTCGGCAACCTAGGCGCTAATTTTTCATTGTTAATCTGAAAATATAAAAATATTTGTTTAAACTTTTGTGAACTAAATTAAAATTCTGTAAACGAAATATAAAATTATGAATTTTACACCGACGAGGATGAGATTCGAACCCACGCGGGCAGAGCCTAATGGATTAGCAGTCCATCGCCTTAACCACTCGGCCACATCGTCGCTTTTTTTATTCATTGTAAATCTGAAAATATAAAAATAATTATTTAAACTTTTGTGAACTAAATTAAAATTCTGTAAACGAAATATAAATTTATGAATTTTACACCGACGAGGATGGGATTCGAACCCACGCGGGCAGAGCCCAATGGATTAGCAGTCCATCGCCTTAACCACTCGGCCACCTCGTCGCAATTTTAATTCATTTTAAATCTGAAAATATAAAAATATTTGTTTAAACTTTTGTGAACAAAATTAAAATTCTGTAAACGAAATATAAGATTATGAATTTTACACCGACGAGGTTGGGATTCAGACTCACAAGGGAATACCAATGGATTAGCAGTCCTTCGCCTTAACCACTTGGTCACCTCGTCGCCTTCATTCTATGCATTGTAAATCTGAAAGTATGAAAATATTTGTTTAAATTTTTTTTCATTTTACTTTTAATAGACTTCTATCGATATATATAAGTAATTCAAGACGGAAATTTCTCAATATAGCAAATCATATAAATTATATATTTTCAAAGTTTTGTTCTTTTCCTAGAGATATATTCAAAAACTGAATGTTTCTTCTCCTAGTAATGTAGTTTTCATAGCAGGCGTTCTCATTATAATTATTCTTTGAAAGAAATATATCTAATCGCTAACCTATGAAAACCAGCAAATGTGGGATTTAAACCAACTCGTGCCGATCGCAATAGATTAGCAGTCTTTCACCTGAAATAAACGGTCACCTCTCGTGCTTCGAATATTTCTTTTAAATATAATGATAAAAACTTATTAATTTATTTTTTAAATATAACTTTATTACAAAATTTTCAATCTATATTTAAAAAGTTCAAGTTCAAATCAAAAATTTCAAACAACTGATCATGTAAATTTAATTGTGGAACATTTTATAAACTTACCTGAAAATTATTCAAAATCCTACAGTTTGATTCTCTTTGAAATCTATTTGGGGCAACATACACTGTGCCTATAAAAATTCTGTGAACAAAATGTATCCAAATATACAATTATGAATTTCTGAAGGACGAGGATGAGATTCAAATCCTCACAGGCAGAGCACCATGCATTCATTACACGACAATCGCCTTAACCACGCAGCAAAATCATTTTTCTTTTGCATTCATTGGAAATATAATAAAAAAATATTGTTTTAAAATTTTTAAATTTAATGCCAAGACTTCAATCGAAATTAATATTTCCAAAATTTTAATTTCATTACAACAGATCTTGTAAATTATATATTCGAAAACATTTGTATTCTTCTTAGAGATATATTCAAAGTGATACAATTTAATTCTCCTTGAAATCTAGTTTTAGTATCACGTGTCTTTATTATAAGCATTATTTAAAAAATACTTGTTAATAATCAAATAACTGCCGACGAGGATGGGATTCGAACCCTCGCGGGCAGAGCCCAATGGTTTAGCAGTAAATCGCCTTAACCACTTGGCCATTTCTTCGTTTTATATGCTTTCATTATGCATCCGATAACACGAAAATTAATATTTTAATTTTTATAATTATAATTTTTTGCAATAATTTTAATCTATATTGAAGAATATCATGTTCATTCAAAAATTTCAATTCAACAGAACGTGCAACTTTTATATTTGAAAATTCTTTAACTTTCTTTCAAAATATATCAATGTACTAGACACTGATTCTCTTCTGAATCTGCTTTGGGAGACAAGCATTGTTTTTATAATTTTATTCACAAAATTATAAAATTATGATTTTTACACTGACGAGGATGGGAATCGAAACCCACGCGGGCAGAGCCCAGTGGATTAGCAGTCCATCGCCTAAAACACTCGGCCACCTCATCCCTTTTTTATTCATTGTAAATCTGAAAATAAAAAAATATTTGTTTAAACTTTTGTGAACTAAATTAAAATTTTGTAAACGAAATATAAAATTATGAATTTTGCAGCGACGAGAATGGGATTCGAACCCACGCGGGCAGAGCCCAATGGATTAGCAGTCCATCGCCTTAACCACTCGGCCACCTCGTCGCTTTTTTATTCCTTGTAAATCTGAAAATATAAAAATATTTGTTTAAACTTTTGTGAACAAAATTAAAATTCTGTAAACGAAATATAAAATTATGAATTTTGCACCGACGTAAATGGGATTCGAAATGACGCGGGAAGAGCCCAATGGATTAGCAGTCCATCGCCTTAACCACTCGGCCACCTCGTCGCTTTTTTACTCATTGTAAATCTGAAAATATAAAAAATTTGTTTAAACTTTTGTGAATAAAATTAAAATTCTGTAAACGAAATATAAAATTATGAATTTTACACCGACGAGAATGGGATTCGAACCCACGCGGGCAGAGCCCCATGGATTAGCAGACCATCGCCTTAACCACTTGGCCAACTCGTCGCTCTTTTAATTCATTGTAAATCTGAAAATATAAAAATATTTGTTTAAACTTTTGTGAACTAAATTAAAATTCTGTAAACGAAATATAAAATTATGCATTTTACACCGACGAGGAAAGGATTCGAACACACACAGGCAGAGCACAACGGATTAGCAGTACATCGCCTTAACCATTCGGCCACCTCGTCGCCTTTTTAATTCATTTTAAATCTGAAAATAAAAAAATATTTGTTTAAACTTTTGTGAACTAAATTAAAAATCTGTAAACGTAATATAAAATTATGAATGGTAATATAAAATTATGAATGGTCGGTGTAAACACCGACGAGGATGGGGTTCGAACCGACGCGGGCAAAGCCCAATGGATTAGCAGTCCATCGCCTTAACCACTAGGCCACCTCGTCGTCTCACATGCATTCATTATGAATCCGATATCGCGAAAATTATTATTTTAACTTTTTTTAATAATTATTTTGCAAAATTTTTAATCTATATTAAAAAATATCATGTTCATTCAAAAATTTCAATTCAAAAGGACAAATAGTATTTACATTTGAAAATTCTTTAATTTTCCTTGAAAATATATCAAGGTACTATATTCTGATTCTCTTGTGAATCTGCTTTGGGAAACAGGCATTGTTGTTATTATAATTCTGTGAATAAAGTATAAAACGATGAATTTTACATCGATGAGAATGGGATTCGAACCCACGCAGGCAGAGCCCAAAGGATTAGCAGTCCATCGCCTTAACCACTTGGCCACCTCGTCGCTTTTTAACTCCTTGTAAATCTGAAAATATAAAAATATTTGTTTAAACATTTGTTAACAAAATTAAAATTCTGTAAACGAAATATAAAATTATGAATTTTGCACCGACGAGAATGGGATTCGAACCCACGCGGGCAGAGCACAATGGATTAGCAGTCCATCGCCTTAAACAATCGGCAACCTCGTTGCTTTTTTATTCCTTGTAAATCTGAAAATATAAAAATATTTGTTTAAACTTTTGTGAACAAAATTAAAATTCTGTAAACGATATATAAAAGTATGAATTTTGCACCGACGTAAATGGGAATCGAACCCACGCGGGCAGAGCCCAATGGATTAGCAGTCCATCGCCTTAACCACTCGGCAACCTCGGCGCTATTTTTTCATAGTTAATCTGAAATTATAAAAATATTTGTTTAAACTTTTGTGAACTAAATTAAAATTCTGTAAACGAAATATAAAATTATGAATTTTACACCGACGAGGATGGGATTCGATCCCACGCGGGCAGACCCCAATGAATTAGCAGTCCATCGCCTTAAGCACTCGGCCACATCGTCGTCACATATGCATTCATTATGAATCCGATATCGCGAAAATTATTATTTTAACTTTTTTTAATAATAATTATTTTGCAAAATTTTTAATCTATATTGAAAAATATCATGTTCATTCAAAAATTTCAATTCAAAAGAGCGAGTAGTATTTATATTTGAAAATTCTTTAATTTTCCTTGAAAATATATCAAGGTACTACATTCTGATTCTCTTGTGAATCTGCTTTGGGAAACAGGCATTTTTGTTATTATAATTCTGTGAATAAAGTATAAAACGATGAATTTTACATCGACGAGAATGGGATTCGAACCCACGCGGGCAGAGCCAAAAGGATTAGCAGTCCATCGCCTTAACCACTCGACCACCTCGTCGCATTTTTATTCCTTGTAAATCTGAAAATATAAAAATATTTGTTTAAACTTTTGTGAACAAAATTAAAATTCTATAAACGAAATATAAAATTATGAATTTTGTACCGACGAGAAGGGGATTCGAACCCACGCGGGCAGAGCCTAATGGATTAGCAGTCCATCGCCTTAACCACTCGGCCACCTCATCGCAATTTTAATTCATTTTAAATCTGAAAATATAAAAATATTTGTTTAAAATTTTGTGAACTAAATTAAAATTCTGTAAACGAAATATAAATTTATGTATTTTACACCGACGAGGATGGGATTCGAACCCACGCGGGCAGAGCCCAATGGATTAGCAGTCCATCGCCTTAACCACTCGGCCACCTCGTCGCATTTTTAAATCATTTTAAATCTGAAAATATAAAAATATTTGTTTAAACTTTTGTGGACAAAATTAAAATTCTGTAAACGAAATATAAAATTATGAATTTTACACCGACGAGGATGGGATTCGAACCCACGCGGGCAGAGCCCAATGGATTAGCAGTCCATCGCCTTAACCACTCGGCCACCTCGTCGCTTTTTAACTCCTTGTAAATCTGAAAATATAAAAATATTTGTTTAAACTTTTGTGAACAAAATTAAAATTCTGTAAACGAAATATAAAATTATGAATTTTGCACCGACGAGAATGGGATTCGAACCCACGCGGGCAGAGCCCAATGGATTAGCAGTCCATCGCCTTAACCACTGGCCACCTCGTCGCTTCTTTAATTCATTGTAAATCTGAAAATATAAAAATATTTATTTAAACTTTTGTGAACTAAATTAAAATTCTGTAAACGAAATATAAATTTATGAATTTTACACCGACGAGGATGGGATTCGAACCCACGCGGGCAGAGCAAAATGGATTAGCAGTCCATAGCCTTAACCACTCGGCCAACTCGTCGCAATTTTAATTCATTTTAAATCTGAAAATATAAAAATATTTGTTTAAACTTTTGTGAACTAAATTAAAATTCTGTAAACGAAATATAAGATTATGAATTTTACACCGACGAGGATGGGATTCAGACTCATAAGGGAATACCAATGGATTAGCAGTCCTTCGCCTTAAGCATTCGGTCACCTCGTCGCCTTCATTTTATGCATTGTAAATCTGAAAGTATGAAAATATTTGTTTAAATTTTTTTTCATTTTACTTTTAATAGACTTCTATCGATATATATAAGTAATTCAAGACGGAAATTTCTCAATATAGCAAATCATATAAATTATATATTTTCAAAGTTTTGTTCTTTTCCTAGAGATATATTCAAAAACTGAATGTTTATTCTCCTAGTAATGTAGTTTTCATAGCAGGCGTTCTCATTATAATTATTCTTTGAAAGAAATATATCTAATCGCTAACCTATGAAAACCAGCAAATGTGGGATTTAAACCAACTCGTGCCGATCGCAATAGATTAGCAGTCTTTCACCTTAACTAAACGGTCATATCTTCGTGCTTCGAATATTTCTTTTAAATATAATGATAAAAACTTATTAATTTATTTTTTAAATATAACTTTATTACAAAATTTTCAATCTGTATTTAAAAAGT
This sequence comes from Latrodectus elegans, assembly GCA_030067965.1. Taxonomy (NCBI): domain Eukaryota; kingdom Metazoa; phylum Arthropoda; class Arachnida; order Araneae; family Theridiidae; genus Latrodectus; species Latrodectus elegans. The sequence continues at coordinate 4,632,787 of CM057820.1, forward strand.
TTAAGTTCAAATCAAAAATTTCAAACAACTGATCATGTAAATTTAATTGTGGAACATTTTATAAACTTACCTGAAAATTATTCAAAATCCTACAGTTTGATTCTCTTGGGAATCTATTTGGGGCAACATACACTGTGCCTATAAAAATTCTGTGAATAAAATGTATCCAAATATATAATTATGAATTTCTAAAGGACGAGGACGAGATTCAAATCCTCACAGGCAGAGCACCATGCATTCATTCATTACACGACAATCGCCTTAACCACGCAGCAAAATCATTTTTCTTTTGCATTCATTGGAAATATAATAAAAAAAATATTGTTTTAAAATTTTTAAATTTAATGCCAAGACTTCAATCGAAATTAATATTTCCAAATTTTAATTTCATTACAACAGATCTTGTAAATTATATATTCGAAAACATTTGTATACTTCTTAGAGATATATTCAAAGTGATACAATTTAATTCTCCTTGAAATCTAGTTTTAGTATCACGTGTCTTTATTATAAGCATTATTTAAAAAATACTTGTTAATAATCAAATAACTGCCGACGAGGATGGGATTCGAACCCTCGCGGGCAGAGCCCAATGGTTTAGCAGTAAATCGCCTTAACCACTTGGCCATTTCTTCGTTTTATATGCTTTCATTATGCATCCGATAACACGAAAATTAATATTTAAATTTTTATAATTATAATTTTTTGCAATATTTTTAATCTATATTGAAGAATATCATGTTCATTCAAAAATTTCAATTCAACAGAACGTGCAACTTTTATATTTGAAAATTCTTTAATTTTCTTTCAAAATATATCAATGTACTAGACACTGATTCTCTTCTGAATCTACTTTGGGGGGGAGACAAGCATTGTTTTTATAATTTTATTCACAAAATTATAAAATTATGATTTTTACACTGACGAGGATGGGAATCGAAACCCACGCGGGCAGAGCCCAGTGGATTAGCAGTCCATCGCCTAAAACACTCGGCCACCTCATCCCTTTTTTATTCATTGTAAATCTGAAAATAAAAAAATATTTGTTTAAACTTTTGTGAACTAAATTAAAATTTTGTAAACGAAATATAAAATTATGAATTTTGCAGCGACGAGAATGGGATTCGAACCCACGCGGGCAGAGCCCAATGGATTAGCAGTCCATCGCCTTAACCACTCGGCCACCTCGTCGCTTTTTTATTCCTTGTAAATCTGAAAATATAAAAATATTTGTTTAAACTTTTGTGAACAAAATTAAAATTCTGTAAACGAAATATAAAATTATGAATTTTGCACCGACGTAAATGGGATTCGAAATGACGCGGAAGAGCCCAGTGGATTAGCAGTCCATCGCCTTAACCACTCGGCCACCTCGTCGCTTTTTTACTCATTGTAAATCTGAAAATATAAAAATATTTGTTTAAACTTTTGTGAACTAAATTAAAATTCTGTAAACGAAATATAAAATTATGAATTTTGCACCGACGAGAATAAGATTCAAACCCACGCGGGCAGAGCCCCATGGATTAGCAGACCATCGCCTTAACCACTTGGCCAACTCGTCGCTCTTGTTATTCATTGTTAATCTGAAAATATAAAAATATTTGTTTAAACTTTTGTGAACTAAATTAAAATTCTGTAAACGAAATATAAAATTATGCATTTTACACCGACGAGGAAAGGATTCGAACACACGCAGGCAGAGCACAACGGATTAGCAGTCCATCGCCTTTACCACTCGGCCACTTCGTCGCCTTTTTAATTCATTTTAAATCTGAAAATAAAAAAATATTTGTTTAAACTTTTGTGAACTAAATTAAAAATCTGTAAACGTAATATAAAATTATGAATTTTACACCGACGAGGATGGGATTCGAACCGACTCGGGCAAAGCCCAATGGATTAGCAGTCCATCGCCTTAACCACTAGGACACCTCGTCGTCTCACATGCATTCAGTATGAATCCGATATCGCGAAAATTATTATTTTAACTTTTTTAATAATTATTTTGCAAAATTTTTAATCGATATTAAAAAATATCATGTTCATTCAAAAATTTCAATTCAAAAGGACAAATAGTATTTACATTTGAAAATTCTTTAATTTTCCTTGAAAATATATTAAGGTACTATATTCTGATTCTCTTGTGAATCTGCTTTGGGAAACAGGCATTTTTGTTATTATAATTCTGTGAATAAAGTATAAAACGATGAATTTTACATCGATGAGAATGGGATTCAAACCCACGCAGGCAGAGCCCAAAGGATTAGCAGTCCATCGCCTTAACCACTCGGCCACCTCATCGCTTTTTAACTCCTTGTAAATCTGAAAATATAAAAATATTTGTTTAAACTTTTGTGAACAAAATTAAAATTCTGTAAACGAAATATAAAATTATGAATTTTGCACCGACGAGAATGGGATTCGAACCCACGCGGGCAGAGCCCAATGGATTAGCAGTCCATCGCCTTAACCACTCGGCCACCTCGTCGCTTTTTTATTCCTTGTAAATCTGAAAATATAAAAATATTTGTTTAAACTTTTGTGAACAAAATTAAAATTCTGTAAACGAAATATAAATATATGAATTTTGCACCGACGTAAATGGGATTCGAACTGAAGCGGGCAGAGCCCAATGGATTAGCAGTCCATCGCCTAAACCACTCGGCAACCTCGTCGCATTTTTAAATCATTTTAAATCTGAAAATATAAAAATATTTGTTTAAACTTTTGTGAACTAAATTAAAATTCTGTAAACGAAAGATAAAATTATGAATTCCACCGACGAGGATGGGATTCGATCCCACGCGGGCAGACCCCAATGGATTAGCAGTCCATCGCCTTAAGCACTCGGCCACATCGTCGTCACATATGCATTCATTATGAATCCGATATCGCGAAAATTATTATTTTAACTTTTTTTAATAATAATTATTTTGCAAAATTTTTAATCTATATTGAAAAATATCATGTTCATTCAAAAATTTCAATTCAAAAGAGCGAGTAGTATTTATATTTGAAAATTTTTAATTTTCCTTGAAAATATATCAAGGTACTACATTCTGATTCTCTTTTGAATCTGCTTTGGGAAACAGGCATTTTTGCTATTATAATTCTGTGAATAAAGTATAAAACGATGAATTTTACATCGACGAGAATGGGATTCGAACCCACGCGGGCAGAGCCAAAAGGATTAGCAGTCCATCGCCTTAACCACTCGACCACCTCGTCGCATTTTTATTCCTTGTAAATCTGAAAATATAAAAATATTTGTTTAAACTTTTGTGAACAAAATTAAAATTCTATAAACGAAATATAAAATTATGAATTTTGTACCGACGAGAAGGGGATTCGAACCCACGCGGGCAGAGCCCAATGGATTAGCAGTCCATCGCCTTAACCACTCGGCCACCTCGTCGCGTTTTTACTCATTGTAAATCTGAAAATATAAAAATATTTGTTTAAACTTTTGTGAACAAAATTAAAATTCTGTAAACGAAATATAAAATTATGAATTTTGCACCGACGTAAATGGGATTCGAACTAACGCGGGCAGAGCCCAATGGATTAGCAGTCCATCGCCTTAACCACTCGGCAACCTCGGCGCTATTTTTTCATAGTTAATCTGAAATTATAAAAATATTTGTTTAAACTTTTGTGAACTAAATTAAAATTCTGTAAACGAAATATAAAATTATGAATTTTACACCGACGAGGATGGGATTCGAACCCACGCGGGCAGAGCCCAATGGATTAGCAGTCCATCGCCTTAACCACTCGGCCACCTCGTCGTCTCACATGCATTCATTATGAATCCGATATCGCGAAAATTATTATTTTAACTTTTTTTAATAATTATTTTACAAAATTTTTAATCTATATTGAAAATAATCATGTTCATTAAAAAATTTCAATTCAAAAGAGCGAGTAGTATTTATATTTGAAAATTCTTTAATTTTCCTTTAAAATATATCAAGGTACTACATTCTGATTCTCTTGTGAATCTGCTTTGGGAAACAGGCATTTTTGTTATTATAATTCTGTGAATAAAGTATAAAACGATGAATTTTACATCGACGAGAATGGGATTCGAACCCACGCGGGCAGAGCCAAAAGGATTAGCAGTCCATCGCCTTAACCACTCGACCACCTCGTCGCATTTTTATTCCTTGTAAATCTGAAAATATAAAAATATTTGTTTAAACTTTTGTGAACAAAATTAAAATTCTATAAACGAAATATAAAATTATGAATTTTGTACCGACGAGAAGGGGATTCGAACCCACGCGGGCAGAGCCCAATGGAGTAGCAGTCCATCGCCTTAACCAATCGGCAACCTCGTTGGTTTTTTTATTCCTTTTAAATCTGAAAATATAAAAATATTTGTTTAAACTTTTGTGAACAAAATTAAAATTCTGTAAACGAAATATAAAATTATGAATTTTGCACCGACGTAAATGGGACTCGAACTGACGCGGGCAGAGCCCAATGGATTAGCAGTCCATCGCCTTAACCACTCGGCCACCTCGTCGCTTTTTTACTCATTGTAAATCTGAAAATATAAAAATATTTGTTTAAACTTTTGTGAACTAAATTAAAATTCTGTAAACGAAATACAAATTTATGAATTTTACACCGACGAGGATGGGATTCGAACCCACGCGGGCAGAGCCCCATGGATTAGCAGTCCATCGCCTTAACCACTCGGCCACCTCGTCGTCACATATGCATTCATTATGAATCCGATATCGCGAAAATTATTATTTTAACTTTTTTTAATAATAATTATTTTACAAAATTTTTAATCTATATTGAAAAATATCATGTTCATTAAAAAATTTCAATTCAAAAGAGCGAGTAGTATTTATATTTGAAAATTCTTTAATTTTCCTTTAAAATATATCAAGGTACTACATTCTGATTCTCTTGTGAATCTGCTTTGGGAAACAGGCATTTTTGTTATTATAATTCTGTGAATAAAGTATAAAACGATGAATTTTACATCGACGAGAATGGGATTCGAACCCACGCGGGCAGAGCCCAAAGGATTAGCAATCCATCGCCTTAACCACTCGACCACCTCGTCGCTTTTTTATTCCTTGTAAATCTGAAAATATAAAAATATTTGTTTAAACTTTTGTGAACAAAATTAAAATTCTATAAACGAAATATAAAATTATGAATTTTGTACCGACGAGAAGGGGATTCGAACCCACGCGGGCAGAGCCTAATGGATTAGCAGTCCATCGCCTTAACCACTCGGCCACCTCATCGCAATTTTAATTCATTTTAAATCTGAAAATATAAAAATATTTGTTTAAAATTTTGTGAACTAAATTAAAATTCTGTAAACGAAATATAAATTTATGTATTTTACACCGACGAGGATGGGATTCGAACCCACGCGGGCAGAGCCCAATGGATTAGCAGTCCATCGCCTTAACCACTCGGCCACCTCGTCGCATTTTTAATTCATTTTAAATCTGAAAATATAAAAATATTTGTTTAAACTTTTTTGTGGACAAAATTAAAATTCTGTAAGCGAAATATAAAATTATGAATTTTACACCGACGAGGATGGGATTCGAACCCACGCGGGCAGAGCCCAATGGATTAGCAGTCCATCGCCTTAACCACTCGGCCACCTCGTCGCTTTTTAACTCCTTGTAAATCTGAAAATATAAAAATATTTGTTTAAACTTTTGTGAACAAAATTAAAATTCTGTAAACGAAATATAAAATTATGAATTTTGCACCGACGAGAATGGGATTCGAACCCACGCGGGCAGAGCCCAATGGATTAGCAGTCCATCGCCTTAACCACTGTCCACCTCGTCGCTTTTTTAATTCATTGTAAATCTGAAAATATAAAAATATTTATTTAAACTTTTGTGAACTAATTTAAAATTCAGTAAACGAAATATAAATTTATGAATTTTACACCGACGAGGATGGGATTCGAACCCACGCGGGCAGAGCCCAATGGATTAGCAGTCCATCGCCTTAACCACTCGGCCAACTCGTCGCAATTTTAATTCATTTTAAATCTGAAAATATAAAAATATTTGTTTAAACTTTTGTGAACTAAATTAAAATTCTGTAAACGAAATATAAGATTATGAATTTTACACCGACGAGGATGGGATTCAGACTCATAAGGGAATACCAATGGATTAGCAGTCCTTCGCCTTAACCATTTGGTCACCTCGTCGCCTTCATTTTATGCATTGTAAATCTGAAAGTATGAAAATATTTGTTTAAATTTTTTTCATTTTACTTTTAATAGACTTCTATCGATATATATAAGTAATTCAAGACGGAAATTTCTCAATATAGCAAATCATATAAATTATATATTTTCAAAGTTTTGTTCTTTTCCTAGAGATATATTCAAAAACTGAATGTTTCTTCTCCTAGTAATGTAGTTTTCATAGCAGGCGTTCTCATTATAATTATTCTTTGAAAGAAATATATCTAATCGCTAACCTATGAAAACCAGCAAATGTGGGATTTAAACCAACTCGTGCCGATCGCAATAGATTAGCAGTCTTTCACCTTATCTAAACGGTCATATCTTCGTGCTTCGAATATTTCTTTTAAATATAATGATAAAAACTTATTAATTTATTTTTTAAATATAACTTTATTACAAAATTTTCAATCTGTATTTAAAAAGTTTAAGTTCAAATCAAAAATTTCAAACAACTGATCATGTAAATTTAATTGTAGAACATTTTATAAACTTAACTGAAAATTATTCAAAATCCTACATATTGATACTCTTGGGAATCTATTTGGGGCAACATACATTGTGCCTATAAAAATTCTGTGAACAAAATGTATCCAAATATACAATTATGAATTTCTGAAGGACGAGGATGAGATTCAAATCCTCACAGGCAGAGCACCATGCATTCATTACACGACAATCGCCTTAACCACGCAGCAAAATCATTTTTCTTTTGCATTCATTGGAAATATAATAAAAAAAATATTGTTTTAAAATTTTTAAATTTAATGCCAAGACTTCAATCGAAATTAATATTTCCAAATTTTAATTTCATTACAACAGATCTTGTAAATTATATATTCGAAAACATTTGTATTCTTCTTAGAGATATATTCAAAGTGATACAATTTAATTCTCCTTGAAATCTAGTTTTAGTATCACGTGTCTTTATTATAAGCATTATTTAAAAATACTTGTTAATAATCAAATAACTGCCGACGAGGATGGGATTCGAACCCTCGCGGGCAGAGCCCAATGGTTTAGCAGTAAATCGCCTTAACCACTTGGCCATTTCTTCGTTTTATATGCTTTCATTATGCATCCGATAACACGAAAATTAATATTTTAATTTTTATAATTTTTTGCAATAATTTTAATCTATATTGAAGAATATCATGTTCATTCAAAATTTCAATTCAACAGAACGTGCAACTTTTATATTTGAAAATTCTTTAACTTTCTTTCAAAATATAACAATGTACTAGACACTGATTCTCTTCTGAATCTGCTTTGGGAGACAAGCATTGTTTTTATAATTTTATTCACAAAATTATAAAATTATGATTTTTACACTGACGAGGATGGGAATCGAAACCCACGCGGGCAGAGCCCAGTGGATTAGCAGTCCATCGCCTAAAACACTCGGCCACCTCATCCCTTTTTTATTCATTGTAAATCTGAAAATAAAAAAATATTTGTTTAAACTTTTGTGAACTAAATTAAAATTTTGTAAACGAAATATAAAATTATGAATTTTGCAGCGACGAGAATGGGATTCGAACCCACGCGGGCAGAGCCCAATGGATTAGCAGTCCATCGCCTTAACCACTCGGCCACCTCGTCGCTTTTTTTTTCCTTGTAAATCTGAAAATATAAAAATATTTGTTTAAACTTTTGTGAACAAAATTAAAATTCTGTAAACGAAATATAAAATTATGAATTTTGCACCGACGTAAATGGGATTCGAAATGACGCGGGAAGAGCCCAATGGATTAGCAGTCCATCGCCTTAACCACTCGGCCACCTCGTCGCTTTTTTACTCATTGTAAATCTGAAAATATAAAAATATTTGTTCAAACTTTTGTGAACTAAATTAAAATTCTGTAAACGAAATAAAAAATTATGAAGTTTGCACCGACGAGAATGGGATTCGAATCCACGCGGGCAGAGCCCCATGGATTAGCAGACCATCGCCTTAACCACTTGGCCAACTCATCGCTCTTTTTATTCATTGTAAATCTGAAAATATAAAAATATTTGTTTAAACTTTTGTGAACTAAATTAAAATTCCGTAAACGAAATATGAATTTTACACCGACGAGGATGGGATTCGAACCCACGCCGGCAGAGCCCAATGGATTAGCAGTCCATCGCATTAAACAATCGGCAACCTCGTAGCTTTTTTATTCCTTGTAAATCTGAAAATATAAAAATATTTGTTTAAACTTTTGTGAACAAAATTAAAATTCTGTAAACGAAATATAAAAGTATGAATTTTGCACCGACGTAAATGGGATTCGAACTGACGCGGGCAGAGCCCAATGGATTAGCAGTCCATCGCCTCAACCACTCGGCAACCTAAGCGCTATTTTTTCATTCTTAAATCTGAAAATATAAAAATATTTGTTTAAACTTTTGTGAACTAAATTAAAATTCTGTAAACGAAATATAAAATTATGAATTTCACACCGACGAGGATGAGTTTCGAACCCACGCGGGCAGAGCCCAAAGGATTAGCAATCCATCGCCTTAACCACTCGGCCACATCGTCGTCACATGTGCATTCATTATGAATCCGATATCGCGAAAATTATTATTTTAACTTTTTAATAATAATTATTTTGCAAAATTTTTAATCAATATTGAAAAATATCATGTTCATTCAAAAATTTCAATTCAAAAGGACAAATAGTATTTACATTTGAAAATTCTTTAATTTTCCTTGAAAATATATTAAGGTACTATATTCTGATTCTCTTGTGAATCTGCTTTGGGAAACAAGCATTGTTGCTATTATAATTCTGTGAATAAAGTATAAAACGACGAATTTTACATCGACGAGAATGGGATTCGAACCCACGCGGGCAGAGCCCAAAGGATTAGCAATCCATCGCCTTAACCACTCGACCACCTCGTCGCTTTTTTATTCCTTGTAAATCTGAAAATATAAAAATATATGTTTAAACTTTTGTGAACAAAATTAAAATTCTATAAACGAAATATAAAATTATGAATTTTGTACCGACGAGAATGGGATTCGAACCCACGCGGGCAGAGCACAATGGATTAGCAGTCCATCGCCTTAAACAATCGGCAACCTCGTTGCTTTTTTATTCCTTGTAAATCTGAAAATATAAAAATATTTGTTTAAACTTTTGTGAACAAAATTAAAATTCTGTAAACGAAATATAAAAGTATGAATTTTGCACCGACGTAAATGGGATTCGAACTGACGCGGGCAGAGCCCAATGGATTAGCAGTCCATCGCCTCAACCACTCGGCAACCTAAGCGCTATTTTTTCATTCTTAATCTGAAAATATAAAAATATTTGTTTAAACTTTTGTGAACTAAATTAAAATTCTGTAAACGAAATATAAAATTATGAATTTCACACCGACGAGGATGAGTTTCGAACCCACGCGGGCAGACCCCAATGGATTAGCAGTCCATCGCCTTAAGCACTCGGCCACCTCGTCGTCACATGTGCATTCATTATGAATCCGATATCGCGAAAATTATTATTTTAACTTTTTTTAATAATAATTATTTTGCAAAATTTTTAATCAATTTTGAAAAATATCATGCTCATTCAAAAATTTCAATTCAAAAGAGCGAGTAGTATTTATATTTGAAAATTTTTTAATTTTCCTTGAAAATATATCAAGGTACTACATTCTGATTCTCTTTTGAATCTGCTTTGGGAAACAGGCATTTTTGCTATTATAATTCTGTGAATAAAGTATAAAACGATGAATTTTACATCGACGAGAATGGGATTCGAACCCACGCGGGCAGAGCCCAAAGGATTAGCAATCCATCGCCTTAACCACTCGACCACCTCGTCGCTTTTTTATTCCTTGTAAATCTGAAAATATAAAAATATATGTTTAAACTTTTGTGAACAAAATTAAAATTCTATAAACGAAATATAAAATTATGAATTTTGTACCGACGAGAAGGGGATTCGAACCCAGGCGGGCACAGCCTAATGGATTAGCAGTCCATCGCCTTAACCACTCGGCCACCTCATCGCAATTTTAATTCATTTTAAATATGAAAATATAAAAATATTTGTTTAAAATTTTGTGAACTAAATTAAAATTCTGTAAACGAAATATAAATTTATGTATTTTACACCGACGAGGATGGGATTCGAACCCACGCGGGCAGAGCCCAATGGATTAGCAGTCCATCGCCTTAACCACTCGGCCACCTCGTCGCATTTTTAATTCATTTTAAATCTGAAAATATAAAAATATTTGTTTAAACTTTTTTGTGGACAAAATTAAAATTCTGTAAGCGAAATATAAAATTATGAATTTTACACCGACGAGGATGGGATTCGAACCCACGCGGGCAGAGCCCAATGGATTAGCAGTCCATCGCCTTAACCACTCGGCCACCTCGTCGCTTTTTAACTCCTTGTAAATCTGAAAATATAAAAATATTTGTTTAAACTTTTGTGAACAAAATTAAAATTCTGTAAACGAAATATAAAATTATGAATTTTGCACCGACGAGAAAGGGATTCGAACCCACGCGGGCAGAGCCCAATGGATTAGCAGTCCATCGCCTTAACCACTGGCCACCTCGTCGCTTTTTTAATTCATTGTAAATCTGAAAATATAAAAATATTTATTTAAACTTTTGTGAACTAATTTAAAATTCAGTAAACGAAATATAAATTTATGAATTTTACACCGACGAGGATGGGATTCGAACCCACGCGGGCAGAGCCCAATGGATTAGCAGTCCATCGCCTTAACCACTCGGCCAACTCGTCGCAATTTTAATTCATTTTAAATCTGAAAATATAAAAATATTTGTTTAAACTTTTGTGAACTAAATTAAAATTCTGTAAACGAAATATAAGATTATGAATTTTACACCGACGAGGATGGGATTCAGACTCATAAGGGAATACCAATGGATTAGCAGTCCTTCGCCTTAACCATTTGGTCACCTCGTCGCCTTCATTTTATGCATTGTAAATCTGAAAGTATGAAAATATTTGTTAAAATTTTTTTCATTTTACTTTTAATAGACTTCTATCGATATATATAAGTAATTCAAGACGGAAATTTCTCAATATAGCAAATCATATAAATTATATATTTTCAAAGTTTTGTTCTTTTCCTAGAGATATATTCAAAAACTGAATGTTTCTTCTCCTAGTAATGTAGTTTTCATAGCAGGCGTTCTCATTATAATTATTCTTTGAAAGAAATATATCTAATCGCTAACCTATGAAAACCAGCAAATGTGGGATTTAAACCAACTCGTGCCGATCGCAATAGATTAGCAGTCTTTCACCTTATCTAAACGGTCATATCTTCGTGCTTCGAATATTTCTTTTAAATATAATGATAAAAACTTATTAATTTATTTTTTAAATATAACTTTATTACAAAATTTTCAATCTATATTTAAAAAGTTCAAGTTCAAATCAAAAATTTCAAACAACTGATCATGTAAATTTAATTGTGGAACATTTTATAAACTTACCTGAAAATTATTCAAAATCCTACAGTTTGATTCTCTTGGGAATCTATTTGGGGCAACATACACTGTGCCTATAAAAATTCTGTGAACAAAATGTATCCAAATATACAATTATGAATTTCTAAAGGACGAGGATGAGATTCAAATCCTCACAGGCAGAGCACCATGCATTCATTACACGACAATCGCCTTAACCACGCAGCAAAATCATTTTTCTTTTGCATTCATTGGAAATATAATAAAAAAAATATTGTTTTAAAATTTTTAAATTTAATGCCAAGACTTCAATCGAAATTAATATTTCCAAATTTTAATTTCATTACAACAGATCTTGTAAATTATATATTCGAAAACATTTGTATTCTTCTTAGAGATATATTCAAAGTGATACAATTTAATTCTCCTTGAAATCTAGTTTTAGTATCACGTGTCTTTATTATAAGCATTATTTAAAAAATACTTGTTAATAATCAAATAACTGCCGACGAGGATGGGATTCGAACCCTCGCGGGCAGAGCCCAATGGTTTAGCAGTAAATCGCCTTAACCACTTGGCCATTTCTTCGTTTTATATGCTTTCATTATGCATCCGATAACACGAAAATTAATATTTTAATTTTTATAATTATAATTTTTTGCAATAATTTTAATCTATATTGAAGAATATCATGTTCATTCAAAATTTCAATTCAACAGAACGTGCAACTTTTATATTTGAAAATTTTTTAACTTTCTTTCAAAATATATCAATGTACTAGACACTGATTCTCTTCTGAATCTACTTTGGGGGGGAGACAAGCATTGTTTTTATAATTTTATTCACAAAATTATAAAATTATGATTTTTACACTGACGAGGATGGGAATCGAAACCCACGCGGGCAGAGCCCAGTGGATTAGCAGTCCATCGCCTAAAACACTCGGCCACCTCATCCCTTTTTTATTCATTGTAAATCTGAAAATAAAAAAATATTTGTTTAAACTTTTGTGAACTAAATTAAAATTTTGTAAACGAAATATAAAATTATGAATTTTGCAGCGACGAGAATGGGATTCGAACCCACGCGGGCAGAGCCCAATGGATTAGCAGTCCATCGCCTTAACCACTCGGCCACCTCGTCGCTTTTTTTTTACTTGTAAATCTGAAAATATAAAAATATTTGTTTAAACTTTTGTGAACAAAATTAAAATTCTGTAAACGAAATATAAAATTATGTATTTTGCACCGACGTAAATTGAATTCGAAATGACGCGGGAAGAGCCCAATGGATTAGCAGTGCATCGCCTTAACCACTCGGCCACCTCATCCCTTTTTTATTCATTGTAAATCTGAAAATATAAAAAATTTGTTTAAACTTTTGTGAATTAAATTAAAATTCTGTAAACGAAATATAAAATTATGAATTTTGCACCGACGAGAATGGGATTCGAATCCACGCGGGCAGAGCCCCATGGATTAGCAGACCATCGCCTTAACCACTTGGCCAACTCGTCGCTCTTTTTATTCATTGTAAATCTGAAAATATAAAAATATTTGTTTAAACTTTTGTGAACTAAATTAAAATTCTGTAAACGAAATATAAAATTATGCATTTTACACCGACGAGGAAAGGATTCGAACACACGCAGGCAGAGCACAACGGATTAGCAGTACATCGCCTTAACCATTCGGCCACCTCGTCGCCTTTTTAATTCATTTTAAATCTGAAAATAAAAAAATATTTGTTTAAACTTTTGTGAACTAAATTAAAAATCTGTAAACGTAATATAAAATTATGAATGGTAATATAAAATTATGAATGGTCGGTGTAAACACCGACGAGGATGGGATTCGAACCGACGCGGGCAAAGCCCAATGGATTAGCAGTCCATCGCCTTAACCACTAGGACACCTCGTCGTCTCACATGCATTCAGTATGAATCCGATATCGCGAAAATTATTATTTTAACTTTTTTAATAATTATTTTGCAAAATTTTTAATCGATATTAAAAAATATCATGTTCATTCAAAAATTTCAATTCAAAAGGACAAATAGTATTTACATTTGAAAATTCTTTAATTTTCCTTGAAAATATATCAAGGTACTATATTCTGATTCTCTTGTGAATCTGCTTTGGGAAACAGGCATTGTTGTTATTATAATTCTGTGAATAAAGTATAAAACGATGATTTTTACATCGATGAGAATGGGATTCGAACCCACGCAGGCAGAGCCCAAAGGATTAGCAGTCCATCGCCTTAACCACTTGGCCACCTCGTCGCTTTTTAACTCCTTGTAAATCTGAAAATATAAAAATATTTGTTTAAACTTTTGTTAACAAAATTAAAATTCTGTAAACGAAATATAAAATTATGAATTTTGCATCGACGAGAATGGGATTCGAACCCACGCGGGCAGAGCACAATGGATTAGCAGTCCATCGCCTTAAACAATCGGCAACCTCGTTGCTTTTTTATTCCTTGTAAATCTGAAAATATAAAAATATTTGTTTAAACTTTTGTGAACAAAATTAAAATTCTGTAAACGAAATATAAAAGTATGAATTTTGCACCGACGTAAATGGGATTCGAACTGACGCGGGCAGAGCCCAATGGATTAGCAGTCCATCGCCTCAACCACTCGGCAACCTAGGCGCTATTTTTTCATTCTTAATCTGAAAATATAAAAATATTTGTTTAAACTTTTGTGAACTAAATTAAAATTCTGTAAACGAAATATAAAATTATGAATTTCACACCGACGAGGATGAGATTCGAACCCACGCGGGCAGACCCCAATGGATTAGCAGTCCATCGCCTTAAGCACTCGGCCACATCGTCGTCACATATGCATTCATTATGAATCCGATATCGCGAAAATTATTATTTTAACTTTTTTTAATAATAATTATTTTGCAAAATTTTTAATCAATTTTGAAAAATATCATGTTCATTCAAAAATTTCAATTCAAAAGAGCGAGTAGTATTTATATTTGAAAATTTTTTAATTTTCCTTGAAAATATATCAAGGTACTACATTCTGATTCTCTTTTGAATCTGCTTTGGGAAACAGGCATTTTTGCTATTATAATTCTGTGAATAAAGTATAAAACGATGAATTTTACATCGACGAGAATGGGATTCGAACCCACGCGGGCAGAGCCCAAAGGATTAGCAATCCATCGCCTTAACCACTCGACCACCTCGTCGCTTTTTTATTCCTTGTAAATCTGAAAATATAAAAATATTTGTTTAAACTTTTGTGAACAAAATTAAAATTCTATAAACGAAATATAAAATTATGAATTTTGTACCGACGAGAAGGGGATTCGAACCCACGCGGGCAGAGCCTAATGGATTAGCAGTCCATCGCCTTAACCACTCGGCCACCGCATCGCAATTTTAATTCATTTTAAATATGAAAATATAAAAATATTTGTTTAAAATTTTGTGAACTAAATTAAAATTCTGTAAACGAAATATAAATTTATGTATTTTACACCGACAAGGATGGGATTCGAAGCCACGCGGGCAGAGCCCAATGGATTAGCAGTCCATCGCCTTAACCACTCGGCCACCTCGTCGCATTTTTAAATCATTTTAAATCTGAAAATATAAAAATATTTGTTTAAACTTTTTTGTGGACAAAATTAAAATTCTGTAAGCGAAATATAAAATTATGAATTTTTCACCGACGAGGATGGGATTCGAACCCACGCGGGCAGAGCCCAATGGATTAGCAGTCCATCGCCTTAACCACTCGGCCACCTCGTCGCTTTTTAACTCCTTGTAAATCTGAAAATATAAAAATATTTGTTTAAACTTTTGTGAACAAAATTAAAATTCTGTAAACGAAATATAAAATTATGAATTTTGCACCGACGAGAAAGGGATTCGAACCCACGCGGGCAGAGCCCAATGGATTAGCAGTCCATCGCCTTAACCACTGGCCACCTCGTCGCTTTTTTAATTCATTGTAAATCTGAAAATATAAAAATATTTATTTAAACTTTTGTGAACTAATTTAAAATTCAGTAAACGAAATATAAATTTATGAATTTTACACCGACGAGGATGGGATTCGAACCCACGCGGGCAGAGCAAAATGGATTAGCATTCCATAGCCTTAACCACTCGGCCAACTCGTCGCAATTTTAATTCATTTTAAATCTGAAAATATAAAAATATTTGTTTAAACTTTTGTGAACTAAATTAAAATTCTGTAAACGAAATATAAGATTATGAATTTTACACCGACGAGGATGGGATTCAGACTCATAAGGGAATACCAATGGATTAGCAGTCCTTCGCCTTAAGCATTCGGTCACCTCGTCGCCTTCATTTTATGCATTGTAAATCTGAAAGTATGAAAATATTTGTTTAAATTTTTTTCATTTTACTTTTAATAGACTTCTATCGATATATATAAGTAATTCAAGACGGAAATTTCTCAATATAGCAAATCATATAAATTATATATTTTCAAAGTTTTGTTCTTTTCCTAGAGATATATTCAAAAACTGAATGTTTCTTCTCCTAGTAATGTAGTTTTCATAGCAGGCGTTCTCATTATAATTATTCTTTGAAAGAAATATATCTAATCGCTAACCTATGAAAACCAGCAAATGTGGGATTTAAACCAACTCGTGCCGATCGCAATAGATTAGCAGTCTTTCACCTTAACTAAACGGTCATATCTTCGTGCTTCGAATATTTCTTTTAAATATAATGATAAAAACTTATTAATTTATTTTTTAAATATAACTTTATTACAAAATTTTCAATCTGTATTTAAAAAGTTTAAGTTCAAATCAAAAATTTCAAACAACTGATCATGTAAATTTAATTGTGGAACATTTTATAAACTTACTTGGAAATTATTCAAAATCCTACAGTTTGATTCTCTTGTGAATCTGTTTGGGGCAACATACACTGTCGCTATAAGAATTCTGTGAACAAAAAATATCCAAATACCCAATAATGGATTTCTCTACGACGACATACAAATTTTCGCGGGCAGAACACAATGCATTCATTAGCCGAACATTGATTTAACCACTCAGCCAAACCATTTTCCCTTTTGCATTCATTGTAAATTTAATAAAATAAAAATATTGTTTTAAAATTTTTAAATTTAATGCCAAGACTTCAATCGAAATTAATATTTCCAAATTTTAATTTCATTACAACAGATCTTGTAAATTATATATTCGAAAACATTTGTATACTTCTTAGAGATATATTCAAAGTGATACAATTTAATTCTCCTTGAAATCTAGTTTTAGTATCACGTGTCTTTATTATAAGCATTATTTAAAAAATACTTGTTAATAATCAAATAACTGCCGACGAGGATGGGATTCGAACCCTCGCGGGCAGAGCCCAATGGTTTAGCAGTAAATCGCCTTAAACAATCGGCAACCTCGTTGCTTTTTTATTCCTTGTAAATCTGAAAATATAAAAATATTTGTTTAAACTTTTGTGAACAAAATTAAAATTCTGTAAACGAAATATAAAAGTATGAATTTTGCACCGACGTAAATGGGATTCGAACTGACGCGGGCAGAGCCCAATGGATTAGCAGTCCATCGCCTCAACCACTCGGCAACCTAGGCTCTATTTTTTCATTCTTAATCTGAAAATATAAAAATATTTGTTTAAACTTTTGTGAACTAAATTAAAATTTTGTAAACGAAATATAAAATTATGAATTTCACACCGACGAGGATGAGTTTCGAAGCCACGCGGGCAGACCCCAATGGATTAGCAGTCCATCGCCTTAAGCACTCGGCCACATCGTCGTCACATATGCATTCATTATGAATCCGATATCGCGAAAATTATTATTTTAACTTTTTTTAATAATAATTATTTTGCAAAATTTTTAATCAATTTTGAAAAATATCATGTTCATTCAAAAATTTCAATTCAAAAGAGCGAGTAGTATTTATATTTGAAAATTTTTTAATTTTCCTTGAAAATATATCAAGGTACTACATTCTGATTCTCTTTTGAATCTGCTTTGGGAAACAGGCATTTTTGCTATTATAATTCTGTGAATAAAGTATAAAACGATGAATTTTACATCGACGAGAATGGGATTCGAACCCACGCGGGCAGAGCCCAAAGGATTAGCAATCCATCGCCTTAACCACTCGACCACCTCGTCGCTTTTTTATTCCTTGTAAATCTGAAAATATAAAAATATATGTTTAAACTTTTGTGAACAAAATTAAAATTCTATAAACGAAATATAAAATTATGAATTTTGTACCGACGAGAATGGGATTCGAACCCACGCGGGCAGAGCACAATGGATTAGCAGTCCATCGCCTTAAACAATCGGCAACCTCGTTGCTTTTTTTATTCCTTGTAAATCTGAAAATATAAAAATATTTGTTTAAACTTTTGTGAACAAAATTAAAATTCTGTAAACGAAATATAAAATTATGAATTTTGCACCGACGTAAATGGGATTCGAACTGACGCGGGCAGAGCCCAATGGATTAGCAGTCCATCGCCTCAACCACTCGGCAACCTAAGCGCTATTTTTTCATTCTTAATCTGAAAATATAAAAATATTTGTTTAAACTTTTGTGAACTAAATTAAAATTCTGTAAACGAAATATAAAATTATGAATTTCACACCGACGAGGATGAGTTTCGAACCCACGCGGGCAGACCCCAATGGATTAGCAGTCCATCGCCTTAAGCACTCGGCCACATCGTCGTCACATGTGCATTCATTATGAATCCGATATCGCGAAAATTATTATTTTAACTTTTTTTAATAATAATTATTTTGCAAAATTTTTAATCAATTTTGAAAAATATCATGCTCATTCAAAAATTTCAATTCAAAAGAGCGAGTAGTATTTATATTTGAAAATTTTTTAATTTTCCTTGAAAATATATCAAGGTACTACATTCTGATTCTCTTTTGAATCTGCTTTGGGAAACAGGCATTTTTGCTATTATAATTCTGTGAATAAAGTATAAAACGATGAATTTTACATCGACGAGAATGGGATTCGAACCCACGCGGGCAGAGCCCAAAGGATTAGCAATCCATCGCCTTAACCACTCGACCACCTCGTCGCTTTTTTATTCCTTGTAAATCTGAAAATATAAAAATATATGTTTAAACTTTTGTGAACAAAATTAAAATTCTATAAACGAAATATAAAATTATGAATTTTGTACCGACGAGAAGGGGATTCGAACCCAGGCGGGCACAGCCTAATGGATTAGCAGTCCATCGCCTTAACCACTCGGCCACCTCATCGCAATTTTAATTCATTTTAAATATGAAAATATAAAAATATTTGTTTAAAATTTTGTGAACTAAATTAAAATTCTGTAAACGAAATATAAAATTATGAATTTTACACCGACGAGGATGGGATTCGAACCCACGCGGGCAGAGCCCAATGGATTAGCAGTCCATCGCCTTAACCACTCGGCCACCTCGTCGCATTTTTAATTCATTTTAAATCTGAAAATATAAAAATATTTGTTTAAACTTTTTTGTGGACAAAATTAAAATTCTGTAAACGAAATATAAAATTATGAATTTTGCACCGACGAGAAAGGGATTCGAACCCACGCGGGCAGAGCCCAATGGATTAGCAGTCCATCGCCTTAACCACTGTCCACCTCGTCGCTTTTTTAATTCATTGTAAATCTGAAAATATAAAAATATTTATTTAAACTTTTGTGAACTAATTTAAAATTCAGTAAACGAAATATAAATTTATGAATTTTACACCGACGAGGATGGGATTCGAACCCACGCGGGCAGAGCCCAATGGATTAGCAGTCCATCGCCTTAACCAATCGGCCAACTCGTCGCAATTTTAATTCATTTTAAATCTGAAAATATAAAAATATTTGTTTAAACTTTTGTGAACTAAATTAAAATTCTGTAAACGAAATATAAGATTATGAATTTTACACCGACGAGGATGGGATTCAGACTCATAAGGGAATACCAATGGATTAGCAGTCCTTCGCCTTAAGCATTCGGTCACCTCGTCGCCTTCATTTTATGCATTGTAAATCTGAAAGTATGAAAATATTTGTTTAAATTTTTTTCATTTTACTTTTAATAGACTTCTATCGATATATATAAGTAATTCAAGACGGAAATTTCTCAATATAGCAAATCATATAAATTATATATTTTCAAAGTTTTGTTCTTTTCCTAGAGATATATTCAAAAACTGAATGTTTCTTCTCCTAGTAATGTAGTTTTCATAGCAGGCGTTCTCATTATAATTATTCTTTGAAAGAAATATATCTAATCGCTAACCTATGAAAACCAGCAAATGTGGGATTTAAACCAACTCGTGCCGATCGCAATAGATTAGCAGTCTTTCACCTTAACTAAACGGTCATATCTTCGTGCTTCGAATATTTCTTTTAAATATAATGATAAAAACTTATTAATTTATTTTTTAAATATAACTTTATTACAAAATTTTCAATCTGTATTTAAAAAGTTTAAGTTCAAA
Organism: Latrodectus elegans; assembly: GCA_030067965.1. Taxonomy (NCBI): domain Eukaryota; kingdom Metazoa; phylum Arthropoda; class Arachnida; order Araneae; family Theridiidae; genus Latrodectus; species Latrodectus elegans. Next base: position 4,653,011 of record CM057820.1, read on the forward strand.
TCAAAAATTTCAAACAACTGATCATGTAAATTTAATTGTGGAACATTTTATAAATTTACCTGAAAATTATTCAAAATCCTACAGTTTGATTCTCTTTGGAATCTATTTGGGGCAACATACACTGTGCCTATAAAAATTCTGTGAACAAAATGTATCCAAATATACAATTATGAATTTCTGAAGGACGAGGATGAGATTCAAATCCTCACAGGCAGAGCACCATGCATTCATTACACGACAATCGCCTTAACCACGCAGCAAAATCATTTTTCTTTTGCATTCATTGGAAATATAATAAAAAAAATATTGTTTTAAAATTTTTAAATTTAATGCCAAAACTTCAATCGAAATTAATATTTGCAAATTTTAATTTCATTACAACAGATCTTGTAAATTATATATTCGAAAACATTTGTATACTTCTTAGAGATATATTCAAAGTGATACAATTTAATTCTCCTTGAAATCTAGTTTTAGTATCACGTGTCTTTATTATAAGCATTATTTAAAAAATAATTGTTAATAATCAAATAACTGCCGACGAGGATGGGATTCGAACCCTCGCGTGCAGAGCCCAATGGTTTAGCAGTAAATCGCCTTAACCACTTGGCCATTCCTTCGTTTTATATGCTTTCATTATGCATCCGATAACACGAAAATTAATATTTAAATTTTTATAATTATAATTTTTTGCAATATTTTTAATCTATATTGAAGAATATCATGTTCATTCAAAAATTTCAATTCAACAGAACGTGCAACTTTTATATTTGAAAATTCTTTAATTTTCTTTCAAAATATACCAATGTACTAGACACTGATTCTCTTCTGAATCTACTTTGGGGGGGAGACAAGCATTGTTTTTATAATTTTATTCACAAAATTATAAAATTATGATTTTTACACTGACGAAGATGGGAATCGAAACCCACGCGGGCAGAGCCCAGTGGATTAGCAGTCCATCGCCTAAAACACTCGGCCACCTCATCCCTTTTTTACTCATTGTAAATCTGAAAATATAAAAATATTTGTTCAAGCTTTTGTGAACTAAATTAAAATTCTGTAAACGAAATATAAATTTATGAATTTTACAACGACGAGGATGGGATTGGAACCCACGCGGGCAGAGCCCAATGGATTAGCAGACCTTCGCCTAAACCACTCGGCCACCTCGTCGCATTTTTAATTCATTTTAAATCTGAAAATATAAAAATATTTGTTTAAACTTTTGTGAACAAAATTAAAATTCTGTAAACGAAATATAAAATTATGAATTTTGCAGCGACGAGAATGGGATTCGAACCCACGCGGGCAGAGCCCAATGGATTAGCAGTCCATCGCCTTAACCACTCGGCCACCTCGTCGCTTTTTTATTCCTTGTAAATCTGAAAATATAAAAATATTTGTTAAACTTTTGTGAACAAAATTAAAATTCTGTAAACGAAATATAAAATTATGAATTTTGCAGCGACGAGAATGGGATTCGAACCCACGCAGGCAGAGCCCAATGGATTAGCAGTCCATCGCCTTAACCACTCGGCCACCTCGTCGCTTTTTTATTCCTTGTAAATCTGAAAATATAAAAATATTTGTTTAAACTTTTGTGAACAAAATTAAAATTCTGTAAACGAAATATAAAATTATGAATTTTGCACCGACGTAAATGGGATTCGAACTGAAGCGGGCAGAGCCCAATGGACTAGCAGTCCATCGCCTTAACCACTCGGCCACCTCGTCGCTTTTTAACTCATTGTAAATCGTAAATTATAAAAATATTTGTTTAAACTTTTGTGAACTAAATTAAAATTCTGTAAACGAAATATAAAATTATGAATTTTGCACCGACGTAAATGGGATTCGAAATGACGCGGGAAGAGCCCAATGGATTAGCAGTCCATCGCCTTAACCACTCGGCCACCTCGTCGCTTTTTTACTCATTGTAAATCTGAAAATATAAAAATATTTGTTCAAACTTTTGTGAACTAAATTAAAATTCTGTAAACGAAATATAAAATTATGAATTTTGCACCGACGAGAATGGGATTCGAACCCACGCGGGCAGAGCCCAATGGATTAGCAGTCCATCGCCTTAACCACTCGGCCACCTCGTCGCTTTTTTAATTCATTGTAAATCTGAAAATATAAAAATATTTATTTAAACTTTTGTGAACTAAATTTATATTTCTGTAAACGAAATATAAATTTATGGATTTTACACCGACGAGGATGGGATTCGAACCCACGCGGGCAGAGCAAAATGGATTAGCAGTTCATCGCCTTAACCACTCGGCCACCTCGTCGCTTTTTTATTCCTTGTAAATCTGAAAATATAAAAATATTTGCTTAAACTTTTGTGAACAAAATTAAAATTCTGTAAACGAAATATAAAATTATGAATTTTGCACCGACGTAAATTGGATTCGAAATGACGCGGGAACAGCCCAATGGATTAGCAGTGCATCGCTTTAACCACTCGGCCACCTCGTCACCGCTTTTTAACTCATTGTAAATCTGAAAATATAAAATTATTTGTTCAAACTTTTTTGAACTAAATTAAAATTCTGTAAACGAAATATAAATTTATGAATTTTACACCGACGAGGATGGGATTCGAACCCACGCGGGCAGAGCCCAATGGATTAGCAGTCCATCGCCTTAACCAATCGGCCACCTCGTAGCAATTTTAATTCATTTTAAATCTGAAAATATAAAAATATTTGTTTAAAATTTTGTGAACTAAATTAAAATTCTGTAAACGAAATATAAATTAATGAATTTTACACCGACGAGGATGGGATTCGAACCCATGCGGGCAGAGCCCAATGGATTAGCAGTCCATCGCCTTAACCACTCGGCCACCTCGTCGCACTTTTAATTCATTTTAAATCTGAAAATATAAAAATATTTGTTTAAACTTTTGTGAACAAAATTAAAATTCTGTAAACGAAATATAAGATTATGAATTTTTTACCGACGAGAATGGGATTCAAACTCACAAGGGAATACCAATGGATTAGCAGTCCTTCGCCTTAACCATTCGGTCACCTCGTCGCCTTCATTTTATGCATTGTAAATCTGAAAGTATGAAAATATTTGTTTAAATTTTTTTCATTTTACTTTTAATAGACTTCTATCTATATATATGTAATTCAAGACGGAAATTTCAATATAGCAAATCATATAAATTATATATTTTCAAAGTTTTGTTCTTTTCCTAGAGATATATTCAAAAACTGAATGTTTATTCTCCTATTAATGTAGTTTTCATAGCAGGCGTTCTCTTTATAATTATTCTTTGAAAGAAATATATCTAATCGCTAACCTATGAAAACCAGCAAATGTGGGATTTCAACCAACTCGTGCCGATCGCAATAGATTAGCAGTCTTTCACCTTAACTAATCGGTCACCTCTCGTGCTTCGAATATTTCTTTTAAATATAATGATAAAAACTTATTAATTTATTTTTTAAATATAACTTTATTACAAAATTTTCAATCTGTATTTAAAAAGTTTAAGTTCAAATCAAAAATTTCAAACAACTGATCATGTAAATTTAATTGTAGAACATTTTATAAACTTACCTGAAAATTATTCAAAATCCTACAGTTTGATACTCTTGGGAATCTATTTGGGGCAACATACATTGTGCCTATAAAAATTCTGTGAACAAAATGTATCCAAATATACAATTATGAATTTCTGAAGGACGAGGATGAGATTCAAATCCTCACAGGCAGAGCACCATGCATTCATTACACGACAATCGCCTTAACCACGCAGCAAAATCATTTTTCTTTTGCATTCATTGGAAATATAATAAAAAAAATATTGTTTTAAAATTTTTAAATTTAATGCCAAGACTTCAATCGAAATTAATATTTCCAAATTTTAATTTCATTACAACAGATCTTGTAAATTATATATTCGAAAACATTTGTATTCTTCTTAGAGATATATTCAAAGTGATAAAATTTAATTCTCCTTGAAATCTAGTTTTAGTATCACGTGTCTTTATTATAAGAATTATTTAAAAAATACTTGTTAATAATCAAATAACTGCCGACGTGGATGTGATTCAAACCCTCGCGGGCAGAGCCCAATTGTTTAGCAGTAAATCGCCTTAACCACTTGGCCATTTCTTCGTTTTATATGCTTTCATTATGCATCCGATAACACGAAAATTAATATTTTAATTTTTATAATTATAATTTTTTGCAATATTTTTAATCTATATTGAAGAATATCATGTTCATTCAAAAATTTCAATTCAACAGAACGTGCAACTTTTATATTTGAAAATTCTTTAATTTTCTTTCAAAATATATCAATGTACTAGACACTGATTCTCTTCTGAATCTACTTTGGGGGGGAGACAAGCATTGTTTTTATAATTTTATTCACAAAATTATAAAATTATGATTTTTACACTGACGAGGATGGGAATCGAAACCCACGCGGGCAGAGCCCAGTGGATTAGCAGTCCATCGCCTAAAACACTCGGCCACCTCATCCCTTTTTTATTCATTGTAAATCTGAAAATAAAAAAATATTTGTTTAAACTTTTGTGAACTAAATTAAAATTTTGTAAACGAAATATAAAATTATGAATTTTGCAGCGACGAGAATGGAATTTTAACCCACGCGGGCAGAGCCCAATGGATTAGCAGTCCATCGCCTTAACCACTCGGCCACCTCGTCGCTTTTTTATTCCTTGTAAATCTGAAAATATAAAAATATTTGTTTAAACTTTTGTGAACAAAATTAAAATTCTGTAAACGAAATATAAAATTATGAATTTTGCACCGACGTAAATTGGATTCGAAATGACGCGGGAAGAGCCCAATGGATTAGCAGTGCATCGCCTTAACCACTCGGCCACCTCGTCACCGCTTTTTTACTCATTCTAAATCTGAAAATATAAAAATATTTGTTCAAACTTTTTTGAACTAAATTAAAATTCTGTAAACGAAATATAAATTTATGAATTTTACACCGACGAGGATGGGATTCGAACCCACGCGGGCAGAGCCCAATGGATTAGCAGTCCATCGCCTTAACCAATCGGCCACCTCGTAGCAATTTTAATTCATTTTAAATCTGAAAATATAAAAATATTTGTTTAAAATTTTGTGAACTAAATTAAAATTCTGTAAACGAAATATAAATTAATGAATTTTACACCGACGAGGATGGGATTCGAACCCATGCGGAAAGAGCCCAATGGATTAGCAGTCCATCGCCTTAACCACTCGGCCACCTCGTCGCATTTTTAATTCCTTTTAAATCTGAAAATATAAAAATATTTGTTTAAACTTTTGTGAACAAAATTAAAATTCTGTAAAAGTAATATAAAATAATGAATTTAACACCGACTAGGACGGGATTCGAACCCACGCGGGCAAAGCCCAATGGATTAGCAGGCCATCGCCTTAACCACTCGGCCACCTCGTCGTCTCACATGCATTCATTATGAAGCGGATATCGCAAAAATTATTATTTTAACTTTTTATAATAATTATTTTGCAAAATTTTTAATCTATATTGAAAAGTATCATGTTCATTCAAAAATTTCAATTCAAAAGTACGAATAGTATTTACATTTGAAAATTCTTTAATTTTCCTTGAAAATATATCAAGGTACTATATTCTGTTTCTCTTTTGAATCTGCTTTGGGACACAGGCATTGTTGTTATTATAATTCTGTGAATAAAGTATAAAACGATGAATTTTACACCGAAGAGGATGGGATTGGAACCCACGCGAGCAGAGCCCAACGGATTAGCAGTCCATCGCCTTAACCAATCGGCAACCTCGTCGCTTTTTCATTCCTTGTAAATTTGAAAATATAAAAATATTTGTTTAAACTTTTGTGAACTAAATTAAAATTCTGTAAACGAAATATAAAATTATGAATTTTGCACCGACGTAAATGGGATTCGAACTGACGCAGGCAGAGCCCAATGGACTAGCAGTCCATCGCCTTAACCACTCGGCCACCTCGTCGCGTTTTTACTCATTGTAAATCTGAAAATATAAAAATATTTGTTCAAGCTTTTGTGAACTAAATTAAAATTCTGTAAACGAAATATAAAATCATGAATTTTACACCGACGAAAATGGGATTCAAACCGACGCGGGCAGAGCCCAATGGATTAGCAGTCCATCGCCTTAACCACTCGGCAATCTCATCGCATTTTTTATTCATTGTAAATCTGAAAATATAAAACTATTTGTTTAAACTTTTGTGAATAAAATTAAAATTCTGTAAACGAAATATAAAATAATGAATTTTACACCAACGAGGCTGGGATTCGAAGCCACGCGGGCAGAGCCCAATGGATTAGCAGTCCATCGTGTTAACTATTCGGCCACCTCGTCGATTTTTTTATTCATTGTAAATCTAAAAATATAAAAATACTTGTTTCATTTTAAATTCTAGTGTAAATTAATTATATATTCTTTGCAAAGTTTTTAATCCATATTGAAAAAATTCATGTTTATTCAAATATTTCAAATCAACAGAACGTCTAACTTTTATATTTGAAATTCTATTTCCTTGAAAATATATCAAAGTACTACCTCTTCTGACCCTCTTCTGAATCTGCTTTGGGAAACAAGCATTGATTCTATAATTTTGTTCACAGAAATATATGAATCGCTAACACTGAAAACCAGAGGTGGGATTTAAACCAACTCGTGCAGAGCCAATAGATTAGCAGTCCATCCCATTATCCTCTCCGCCACCTCGTCGTCTGATACGCATTCATTATGAATCAGTTAACACGAAAATTATTATTTTAACTTTTATAATTATAATTTTTTTGCAAAATTTTTAATCTATATTTAAAAATATCATGTTCAAATCAAAAATTTCAAACAACTGATCATGTAAATTTAATTGTAGAACATTTTATAAACTTACATGAAAATTATTCAAAATCCTACAGTTTGATACTCTTGGGAATCTATTTGGGGCAACATACATTGTGCCTATAAAAATTCTGTGAACAAAATGTATCCAAATATACAATTATGAATTTCTGAAGGACGAGGATGAGATTCAAATCCTCACAGGCAGAACACATTGCATTCATTAGACGACCATCGCATTAACCATTAAGCAAAGTCATCTTCCTTTTGCGTTCATTAAAAATATTAATAAAATAAAAATATTGCTTTAAATTTTATAAATTTATATCCAAGACTTCAAACGATATTAATATTTCCATATGTTATAATCATTACAGCAGATGTTGTAAATTATATATTCGAAATCATTTATATTCTTCTTAGAGATATATTCAAAGTGATACTATTTAATTCTCCTTGAAATCTAGTTTCGGTATCACGAGTCTTCATTGTGAGCATTATTTAAAAATTATTTGTTAAAAAGAAAATGACTACCGACGAGGATGGGATTTGAACCCAATCGGGCAGAGCCCAACGGATTACCAGTCCATCGCCTGCACACTCGGCTACCTCGTTGTCTCATATGCATTCATAATAAATGTGATAACATGATAATTATTATTTTAACTTTTTTATTTATAATTTTTTTGCATAATTTTTAACCTATATTGAAAAAATTCATGTTCATTCAAAAATTTCAATTCAACAGAACGTGTTATATTTATATTTTAAAATTCTATAATTTTCGCTGAAAATATATCAAAGTAATACAGTCTGATTCTCTTGTAAATCTGCTTTGGGAAACATGCATTGTTGTTATTATAATTCTGTGAATAAAACGAAAGCTTTTGAATTTTACATCGACGAGGATGGGACTCGAACCCACGCGGGCGGAGCCCAGTGCATTAGCAGTCCAGCGCCTTAACCACACGGCCACCTCGTCGCCGTTTTTTTCATTCATTGTAAATATAAAAATATATGTTTGATTTTTTGTGAACAAAGATAAAATTCTGTGGACAAAATATAAAATTATGAATTTTTCAATGACGAGGATGGTATTCAGACCCACGCGGACAGAGTCCAATGGATTAGCAATCCATCGCATTAACCACTCGGCTAGTCGCCTTCTTTTTATTCATTGTAAATCTGAAAATATAAAAATATTTGTTTAAATTTTTTTCTTTTTAATTGTAATACAGACTTCTATCTAAATTTATGTAATTCAAGACGGAAATTTCAACATAGCAAATCATATAAATTATATATTTTAAAAGTTTTGTATTTTTCCAAGAGTGATATTCAAAATGAGAATGTTTATTCTCCTAATAATCTAGTTTTCATTATAATTATTCTTTAAAAGAAATATATCTAATCGTTCATATATGAAAACCGGCACAAATATGGGAATTAAACCAACGCGTTCAAATCCGAATAGGTTAGGAGTCCATCGCCTTAACCAATCGGCCACCTTGAAGTGCTTCGAATATTTCTTTTAAATATTATGATAAAAATTTATTAATTTATTTTCTTTTAAATATAATTTTATTGCAAAATTTTCTATCTGTATTGAAAAAGTTTAAGTTCAAATCAAAAATTTCAAAACAACTGATCATGTGAATTTAATTTTCGAAAATTTTATAAACTTACTTGGAAATTATTCAAAATCCTACAGTTTGATTCTCTTGTGAATCTATTTGGGGCAACATACACTGTCGCTATAAGAATTCTGTGAACAAAAAATATCCAAATACCCAATAATGGATTTCTCTACGACGACATACAAATTTTCGCGGGCAGAACACAATGCATTCATTAGCCGAACATTGATTTAACCACTCAGCCAAGCCATTTTCCCTTTTGCATTCATTGTAAATTTAATAAAATAAAAATGTTGCTTTAAATTTTTTAAATTTATTCCAAGACTTCAATTGATATTAATGTTTCCAGATGTTAATGTCATTACAGCAGATCTTGTAAATTATGTATTCCAAATGATTTGTATTTTTGTTAGAGATATATTCAAAGTGATACAATTTCATTCTCCTTGAAATCTAGTTTTGGTATCACGTATCCTCACTATAAGCATTATTTAAAAAATATTGGTTAAGAAGCAAATGACTACCGAAGAAGATGGGATTCGAACCCACGCGGGCAGAGCCCAATGGATTAGCAGTCCATCGCCTTAACCACTCGGCCACCTCGTCGCCTTTCTACTAGTCATTGTAAATCTGAAAATATAAAAATATTTGTTTAAATTTTTTTCATTTTAATTTTAATACAGACTTCTATATATGTATATATATAATTCAAGACGGAAATCTCAATATAGCAAATCATATAAATTTTATATTTTAAAAGTTTTGTATTTTTCCTAGAGATATATTCAAAATGAAAAAGTTTATTCTCTCAGTTATCTCTAGTTTTCGTAACAGGCGTTCTCTCATTATAAATATTATTTAAAAAAATATATCTAATCGTTTAAATATGAAATGAAATAAACGAAGGTGTGATTTAAGCCAACATGTGGAGATCCCATTGGCTGAGCAGTCCATTGCCATAACCACTTGTCCACCTCTTCACCCTTTTTGCAATCGCTGTAAATCTGATAAAATAAAAATATTTGTTTTAAATATTTATAATTTTACTTTTAATGCAGACTTCAATTGATATTTATATAGTTCAAGCCGTAAATGTCAATACAGCAATTCATATGAGTTATGTAAACTTAAAGATTTGTATTTTTCTTAGATATCGCCTTAATGACTCAGCCACCTTGTCGACTTACCTGCATTCATTATAAATTTCAAAATAAAATTATTGTTATAACTTTTTGAACTTATACTTTTAATGCAAGATCTTCATTCTATATTTATTATTTTTATCGGAAAAAATTCCAATACAAAAGTTTAAATGAAATATAAATTCAAAAGTTTTTGTACTTTTCCTTGAAAAATATTCAAAGCGCTATATTTTGATTCTCCTTAAAATATCTTGTTTTGGTAACAATTGTTCTCACTAAAAATCTCCTGAAAAAAAGTGCATATGTAAATAATCAAATAAAACCAAAGATTCGAACTCATGCGGGCAGAGCCCAATGGATTAGCAGTCCATCGCCCAATATCCTTAAGTAGCAAATGGATAAGACAATTAGCATCCTTAATAAGGAAATTTTCAGACGCTGATTAGTGAACCGCCATACAAAAATAATTCTGTGGCGGTGTGTACCCTATATGGAAAAAAATCTTTAATTGTAGAATTACTGTAGTAAGATAATTTAAACTTTATCTTATTTTACTATTGCTAAGCAATTGAATAAAACTCTATATTATTCGAAAGAAAAGCTGACTAATATATTATTATCATAAAAATCAAGCAACTAAATGCTTCATCAAAATTAGAGTTATCATTTTCTTAGTCTTTTTTAAACATCAGATTACATTAATTAATAATCGATTGAATGTGGGAAACTTGTGTTCGAAGAATTTAATTATCAATCGTAAAGTATATTCAGCTACAGAAATTAATAATCATTCAGAACACCAGTATAGATATTATTATGATAGCTTTATAAAGTACACTCATGTCCATAAATTAAGGATAATTCAGAATCACACATAAATTGAACTCTAAAATAAAAATGTCACATCTGTGTAGAATTATTACACACATCTGGAAGAATATTAAGCCAATTACAAGAAACCACCTGATGGCGCCGATAGTGCGTTACAATGACGAGAGTGTAAGACTGGGGTAAGGAATGCTTGCAAAAGTAAAGTAATCTTGTTTACAAACGCATTTAAAGCCTAACCGCATAGTAATGGAGCAAAGGAAGCATTTGGATGATGCTTTACGTGGTAGAATTATCGGCCGCCTTGAATGTTGACGTACCCATCTAGAAGCATCCGAGGAACTTGGAATCGAACCAGAGTGTCATCTCCAGGCTTTGGCAATGGTTCCAAGATGATGGAATGTGAGAAGACGTTACAGCACAGGTCGTCTTCGAGTTAAACGAATGAGGACCGGTATTCGGCAGTTATTGCCAAAAGAAACAGACAGAGCACAGCCTCAGTCCTGTCTCGTGAGCTACCGGTACGACAATTTCAAGGATGACCGTGTACAGACGCTTAGGGCACATGGGTCTATATGCTCGTAGGCCTGTCAAATGTGTTCCACTTGCCGCAACTCACTGTTGCCTGGAGTAGAGAGCATGCATTGTGGACACCGCAACAGTGGTCTTGTGGGATGTTTTCAGACGAGTCCAGGTTTAGCTTTAAGTTTTATACTTTCTGGACTTTCATATGGAGAGAGCTAGGTACACGTTACCACCAAGAAAACACTATGAACGACACCATTACGGTGGTACAGGATTGCTCGTTTGAGTAGGAATTATTCTGGGTTCCAGAACTAGCCTGTATGTTCAGAATGTAATCATGATAGGCCACATCTATCGGGATTTTATTCTGGAACAACATGTACGTTTGCTTCGGGGTGCCATGGATGCAGAATTTCTGTTTATGGATGACAACGCCCATCCTCACTGTGCAAACATTGTAGACGAATGCCCTTAATCGGAGAATATCACCCGTATGGACTGGCCAGCATAATCATCGGACTTGAATCTAATAGAACATATGTGGGACATACTTGATCGATGAATTGCTGCCCGTCAACTCCCTCCCACAGTTCTACTGGAACTTCGGAGAGCATTGCTTGATGAATGGTGTAATATTCCCCAAGATCAGATCGACAGTTTGATACTCAGCATACATAGAAGTATTAAATCGTCAGGGGACATACTATGTATTAAACCATCATACCAACCATTTTATATTGGTTTTTGTGAGTAGGACATATAGCACCTTTTTAACTCTTTACCTTTAGTTTAATAAATAAACTTAACAAATAAGTCACGTTTGTGTTTTCCTTGTGTCTCTTTCTTTGCTCGCATTATCCTTAATTTGTTGACACGAGTGTATTATATATGAGTTTATTACCTTTCAGAAATATATTTATTTGCGTAATTTCAGTATGACTACCGTTTCTCATAGAATATTTTCAAATAATCATTTAAACTCAACTTATTGTCTGATAAATTCGACTTACTATGCATGAGAGCTTGAGCTTTTATGACAGACAGCACTCGACCTTTCTGATTATGATCGCTATGAGTAGGCTTATTAAGCAGTTTATTTTGTAGTTTTTGAAACAACAGAAAGTCTAAAACGATTACTTGTAATACAAATTATCTTCAAAATAATTTTTATAACATTAGAAGGTTATTTAAATACAAGTATGTGTCTAGATTAAAATAAATTAATAACCCAAACCCAGAGAACAGAATGTGAGATCAAACCTTGAAAAAGTAACCTTAAATTATTCCGAATATATTGATGACGCATAGTGAAATTTTTCGTTCAATCCTTTACTTACTTAAAAATATGTTAGACCAAATATTTGAAAAAAAATTCTTATTTTTGAACGTACATGAGGTAATTTGTCAGACATCTAGGTCACAGTCAAATGACTTCAATTTAAATATTATACTAATAAAGTGATTTAGATGCCATCCAATTTGCCTATAGGTCAACGTGCCTTACAGCGCATAAGAAAGTCCTAGTTTTGAATTCCGGTTCGCGTATGCATGTATTTTCTCCCTGTCTTGTCTTTGTCATTTCCTTATATAAATGGGCTGTGAATGGTTGCAACCTATAAACAGGAATTTATAGCATGTTTGTACGGAGGAAGTCGAACTCCACACCAAATTATGGTTCAGTTGGAAAAAGTACAACAGCGGAATCCATATGGCCAGCTGGCCATAAGACAACAGTAAAGTGATTTAGTGGACACTTTAATAGCTGATGTTATTAAAAACAAAATTATTGGAAAAGGATTGACATGTCAAACGCATAATACCTTATTTAAAATTTTGAATTACTTTGGCAACGAAGAAATTTCACCAAGATGACGTAATTGTGACGTACCAGATACTTTTCTGAAAATATTGACATTTTTAGGTAATAATTTTAAATTGAATGAAGAATAAAAAGTTTAAATACATTTTTGAAATATTAGAGTTTTAAGAAGAAAACATGAGAAAATTAATTTCGTAATATTTAAATAAATAAAAATAAGGAAAATATAGGAACAACTATTTATAAAAAGTAAATACAAATTCTAAGAAAATGAATGAGAGGAAATAGTAAAAAAGAGCAATACAAAGAATTTATGTATCTAAAAGGTCAACATTTTTTCAGAAAATTCTCCAAAGCATTCACCAAATTCAAAAATTCGCATAAGAGATTATATGTCATCTGTGCTAATTCTGTTAACGAATGTAATTACTTTATATTTAAATGATGAGATTATCTGCAAAAATGAATAATAATCAAAGTGCATTTACTTCATTTAACTGCAAATAATAAAGACTGAAAAAGTAAAAGAAATTGAAAGATGAACTGTCAGTTATAAAAGAATCAAATTGCCTTTTAAATAAGATACTGTTTCAATCCTACTTTTAGAGGAAAAAAGTTTATAAAAGAATAATATCATCGTTCTTGATTGACTAATTACTGTTTAGATTTAAATATCACGAAAAAATGTGTGAAATGTATTAAATAGAAGAAACACATGTGAAAATTACAAGCAAAATGCTTCAACAATAGACTTAAAGCATTGATACTTAATCTTTAATATAGAATACACAAACACTCCTATGTTTTTATTTTAAAAAAAAACTTATCATCTGTGGTAGAGAAAACAATTTAAAGTCAAATTATTCGGCATATATTTTTTCCAATGGCAAATTGTAGACAGTTACAACTGCAACAGAGTCTATTGATCTATTGTTCCCTGATACCCAAGGAACCAGCCAGAAACAATGACCTCTTAGCCGCCGAGACGTTGACCCGGGTGCACCACAGGGGATGGACCACCATCGCAACCTCATACATGCCAAAGGGGCCCGTTTATAGGGTAGGCATCATTCAAACTTCATTCACACACACAAGGAAAGGAAAAAAACATATTATAGAGGGAGAAAATACATCCATGCCTAAACTGGGATTCGAACCCAGGACCTTCCTATCCATAGGATGGCACGCTGACCACTAGCAAGTTGGCCGGCTATTTAGCATATATTAAACTATTTAAATAAATAACTAAATACCATTTTTTATATATTGCCTCTATTATCACATAGTAATATGAAATCAAATTTTAAAAGGCATACTCAAAGTGCGTCACATACTAATAAAAATATTAATTTATTAAAAATATTTATGATACACTTTCCTGTACAAGTGAATAGATTAAAAAATAAAAATTTACATTTTAAGTCTGAATCATCACAAATCAAAGGTATATGATACATACATTACATCTAAATACGGAATCAAAAATCACATTATTGCGTGATGAACAAAAGAGTATCTTTTGATTTTATAGAATAAATACAATATTAAATTGTGCATCATTTAGAAGAATCAAACTTTAATCTTCCAAATAATGCACTTTCATTTATATTTGATAATAGGCAATTTCATTTACATTTATAATGCACAATTTCATCAACATGCACTTAAAATCATTCAAAACAATCACTTCGACTACGAAATTCTATTAAATTAATTTTTCAGCATTAATACTTTACAAATACATTATAATGTCAATAATTTTATGATTGATTTTACATAAACTTACCCTTTGAATTTTGTGTTTCTAGTAATAAATGCGTTTTAAAAGGAATTACATAAATATTTTTTTCCTTTTGTACAAAATTTATAATATTTTTATCAATAAGTTAAAATCATTTACATAAAATATACGTAAGCTATTTATCAGTTATTTCAAAACAAAGGAAAATCTTAGTTGTCTAAATAAAAAATTTTATTCGTAAATCAAAAAAACAATGACTGTCAAATTCTATGATGACTACTTCACGGCAAAATCTTTTTTGCATTGAAAACTTAAAAAATGCAAATCACAAAACGATTTTAAAAAAGTTTTTATCTATATGAAATAAAAATTATTTTTTGCTAATTATTATGATTTTATTAATAAAATCTTTGAAAAAATTTTATACTTAACTTTAGATTCGCGGTGGCTTGGTTGGTTAATGAATTCTTTCTTTCTAATGGAAGGTAGTTTGTTTGAATCCCAAACGAAGATCCGTTGTATTCGCTATAACAGTGGCTGAGGCAAGTAAAATGTCGTGGCCGCAATGTCTTCCATGTGAAATGATACACCTGGGAGTTTTCTGATAGGTTCCTGCTTCTAAATTCGAAGACACGATAGCGTGCTCACTGAATGCCCAATCAAGCAAAGTGTCATCATTTTCGCCTCTTATAAAGATGAAAATGTTGAAAATGGATCATAGCAGATTGCATAATAATAATAGTTTAAGATTATCTGAATATATTACACATGACTGTCTTAAACATTATTACTTAAGGTCATTTATGGATAACAGATCCCTTAAAAGCAAGATCTCAAGATAAAAAGTAAATTGTTAAAATCGAAGACAACATAGAAAATATAAATAATTGATATAAAATAACATAGATAATCAAAGACAGATGTATATATATATATATATATATATATATATATATAGTATATATATATATATATATATATATATATATATATATATATATATATATATATATATATATATATATATATATATATATAGTATATATATAGTATACATTTGCCATTTTATATATTGTATATATAATGTGCCATTTTCTCTTTTGGAGTTATACTTATTCGCATTCTTTCAAGTACATTTTACTGCCAACTGTTTTTTAGATTTGTGGAATATATATAGTATTGCAATAACAATCAGAATATTTAAATTAATAAGTATATGTTTATAAGGGTCTGTCAAAAAATAATAATTTATAACCAATTTTAAAGTTTTTCTATAAAATTTAAGATGCAAGGAAAGCAAATTTTTACTCAATATAAAGAAAAATATGATAAGTTACTTTTTTTTTATTTTACATCTCATAAAACATTTTAACCTGAAACTAGACAATGAACATAACTTCTAATTA
This sequence comes from Latrodectus elegans, assembly GCA_030067965.1. Taxonomy (NCBI): domain Eukaryota; kingdom Metazoa; phylum Arthropoda; class Arachnida; order Araneae; family Theridiidae; genus Latrodectus; species Latrodectus elegans. The sequence goes on from CM057820.1 coordinate 4,668,980, forward strand.
CATAATTTTTAATTAGTTTATTTCAAGTGAAATAATTTTTTTATACTTGAAGCATAACATATATTAGTACTAATTAATTTATACTTTTAAAACTAAAACTTAAAATTCTCTACAGTAAAATTTATAAAATTTTAAATTCGTATTAAAATTAACAATGAAATTTGGATTGGATAATCTGTTACTATGTTTACATTTATACTGCAGATAAAAGGCAAAAGTTACTTAGTCAAACGATTATATTTAGTAATTCATATTAAATTTTATGTTTCTTAAAATCATGTCAAGCAAATTTTCTGTGAAATAAAAAGATTGAGTTTTAACAATTTGATTAATAATTTAGCACAAAAAGTATTATAACTTCGACTTTTTCTGTTCACAATTAGAAAATCTGTCGTACAATGAAATTTGGATCGGACTTTGCCATCTCCCGCATGATTCGATCTGATTGATGATCCGTTGATCTGAAAGAATTGATTATGTGTAACCTTAATTAAGTGCGCCATACTCCACAATCCATAACTATATAAAAGTAATATTAATTAAGCTCAGTAGACAATCATGCTCAATATAAATTTTTTTTGGGGGGGATGTTTTAAAATCCATTTCTTATTAATGCCATTTTCTCTTTTGGAGTTATACTTATTCGCATTCTTTCAAGTACATTTTACTGCCAACTGTTTTTTAGATTTGTGGAAATCTGATTGCAGGTAAAGGAATTTTCTTTAACTTTCTTTGACAATTAAGAACAACTTTCTTAAAATATTCTGTGTAAATTATATATTTGTAAGATCTTACAGCTTCCTACTCGAGAACAAGATTACACTAGCACAGGCTCTAATTCATTTCTTATCGAGATTTAAAATTATAGGACTTAAACCAAATTACTAATCAGCACTACTAAAAGTCCCTAGACATTGTTACATCTTAAGAATTCATAATAGACGCCGTTATATCTCAAAAATAGCAAACTTAACTGTGCAAATTATGCAAAGACATACTTAGCATGTTTTAGTTTGTTATTTTTGCAAACAACTAGAGCTTTTTAATTTATCATTCATTTGAATTTATTCGACTTAGATCAGATTGATAAATTACCATCAATTTGTTCAAAAATATTACGTTAATAATGACTAAGAAATCTCAGTCTCTTCTGTTGTAACTAGCAAAGCTCTTCAGATATCTTTATAAATCATTCATATTAGGTTATCTAAAAAGAGAGAGCAAAACAACTAAATCATGATTATAATTAATAATTTACACTGTTCATTTTATTTACATTTACTATCACGATTAAATGAACTAAAAATCCATCAGTTTTTACTACTGGCAATTCCTTTCTGTTTTGTTTTCAACACCGCAAATTACTTTTTCTGCTTTAAAAAGTCTGCAGTTAAAGTTACATTTTTACTAAAGATTGATGATTTTTAAAGCTACTAGGAATCTAAAATTAGAGGGTCCATAAAATATACACAACCCTTATATTTTTCAAATTTATAATAAATTCAAACTTCGCCCATGGTTTTAAAGATATTTCAAAATTCCATGAATACAAATGAAGAAAATGAGTTTTAACTAAATGTAATCGTTAAAATACCTAAAATGCAGAGTTTTAAAACTTTTAACAGTTTTGTAACATTTACTTTCAAATATATATATAAACAATACTTAATTATAACCTTTGAGAAAATAGTTTTTCCACAAAAAGCCTTAATGTAAACGTTAATCTAGCTTTTTCAATAGCTGAACTTCTAATTTCATGTAGTAAATGTCAACTGCTGCATCAAGTTATAACAAAAATGGTATTTTCACCTGAAGTCCATGTGATTTAATTCTATAAAAATGTCACTCTAAATATTCCAATACTAGACAATATATGTTTATAACTGTCACGCTGATTTTTCACGTGGCATTATAATTACTCACAACTGATTTTATATGTAAAAGAATATATCAAGAATATTTAATACATAAAAACTCAACTCATTAAAATAATATTTTTATAATATTCGATATAGATTTAAATTTGCATTTAATTATTCGTATGTCTGCTAACCTTGGACAACAACAAATACAGTGGGAAAATGAAATTTTATTCATATAAAGAAGGATTATTTTCTGAAATAAATAACGTCTAACAGTACAAAGCTTCATTTGAAAAAGGGAATTGCTGTAAATTCAGTATGCGTTTCCTTTTATTTGAAGACTCAAAATAATTTATGATTAGAATGTGTATAATTTACCTTAAGCTAAATCTGATATATTAAAAAAATTTTGTAATTCAAAAATCAATGGTAAAGTAATTAAATAACAACATTACTTTGTATTTTTCTTAATTAAATCCATACATATATCGAATACATAAATTTTTAAACAGAATTTTAAAATTTTGACCATTTGACTACTCACACACTTATAAATATAAAGCTTTAGTCTACAGCCATTGCAGAAAATCCATACTTTGTGCCAGTGTGGTTAATACCACCAGACGAAGCTGGCCATGTTGATATTTCCTCTGACATTTTGTATTTTTTTCATTTTTCCTTTCTTATTCTGTATATTTATTAAGGCTTTGTGTTTTAGTTGTATGTTCTATCTGTTATCTATATTTTAAACACTTATGTCTATTGACTTTTTTCCTCTTCTTTTTTTATTTGTTTCAAATAATAAACAATCTTCGATTATTTATGCATACATATATGCATATACTTTAAAAAATTTAAGTATGTAAAAATTGATTCACACTGAGAAAAATCTCAAATGTTCTTTTAGCCATATCCCTGGATCACTGAAAGGAGTTAAATATGTTCGATTTGACTTAGATATGTTCGAAAATATTTTAATGGTTAATTGTCAGAGAATAATAATGTAAGACGTTATAAAAAATTACGAGTAAAATAAAAATTAAAAATGTATTATAATCACAGAAAAGCATTTCTGATTAATTTAAAGGAAAAATTCGTACTTGCTAAAACAGGTTAGATGGCCATCACAGAAGATCTGGACTCAGCTTGAATAACTGTATATTTTAGAAATGAAATTTGTGGACCGAAATAGCTCGATTAATATGCACTTGTATTTGTCAATGAAACAAATAAACATCTGCAATTTTATACTGATTTTAAGTACTGGTTCTTGTGATCAATGTAGTATTGTTCAAAATTAGTGATACTAAATCCATATAAATCCACACACATTTGCTTAATTTTTGAATGGCGATCTTTGTACCGGAAAAAATAAAAAATACTTCTCAAGATAAAGTTTCAAGGCTTTGTACAGAGAGTTTTCTTGTGAACATTCTGGAGTTAAATGTCTTTAAAAATTAAAATTTGGTGTAAGGTACCTAATTTCTTATTGCGCATTTCTTCTGATAGTAAATATTTCAGGAACTGGTTAAAAATATTCAACTCTTTCTGAAACAAAGGAACCCAATTTATTGGTACAAGATATTTTCACAGAAATTTAGGATGGATTATGTAAACATTTAGTACAGAACGAGAGAGAGAGAGAGAATTTATAAAAGTAAGATTATTTTCATCGATGTTAAATAATTTTAAATTAAACTGTCGACTTTAAATTAGACATAACATTATCAGCATATAAGAACTATGAAACAGATGATAAGAAAGAGCAAAATATTCCCTAGCTACAAATAATTTTTCTGTATCAGTAAGTAATTGACATGATATTTGATGACAAAAATATTTGATTTTTCTAATATAAAATTTATACTGTTTTATAGTTTATACTGCTTTATCAGACTGTCATAAGAAGTTATGTGTAAACTTCTTATGACACAAGATTAATAAAAATTGTATATAAATTGATAAATCAAGGCAAATTTATTCATAATGTAATTAGATCAATAGTAAAAGTAATTTGTTTATTTATTTTGTTTCATTTTTCGATGCAACATTTTCTTAATCGCCTAAAATCAAATTGCAAAGCAAATTTATAAATTACCTAAAATATAATTATTCCAAATTTTTTTAGTAATTAATTTTGATTATCACTCAAAATTAACCTCGCGTTTTTAAAACAATGATATTTTAAAGTCATGATAACAACAAGATAAAGACTTATTGTTATCATGAGCATGTTAAATATAATCAATTATACTTAATCACACACACACACACAATTTAAATTATCAGCTGAAAGATAATATTCATTCCTACTGAATATTCATACATTTTATACGGCATTTGTACCGAACGTTGCCGAACTTTCATATCTGAAAATTTACAGTGATTTTTGCGATTAATTTAGAATAATAATTTGAAAGAAAACAAATATAAATAAAGTTTCACCTTACTAAAAATAAAAATGTCAGAAGCTGATTTAGCATTGGTAAATTCAAAAATAAATGAAGAAAAGGAGTTTTTATTTTCTATCAGTCAAGATATTTGGAAACATCCTGAGATTAATTACGCAGAAGTTTTTGCACATGATACATTAACAACAGCTTTGATAACGTATGGGTTCAAGGTTACAAAGAATTATTTGATGAGAACGGCGTTTCGAGCCGAATATAATTCCAATGATAGTAAGTTTTTTAAATACTTTCATAACATGCTTATTCATTCTCAACGAAACACAAAATATTTAGTAATCTTATGTAATAGAATAAATAATTAATATTATGATTATTGTAAGTATGAATTTTTTATTATTTTTATTCATCAAGAGTCAATGTGTTTTTTCTTTTCATATTGTAACTGCGATGTTCCGAATGAAATTTATCCACTTCTTTATTCTGAATTATTCAGCTTATGTCCTCTAAGTGCATTTTATATTTCTATACAGCAATGTTTTAAACTCCTCATTTGTCATAAAATATAATATTCAGTAAAACTATTTTAATACTTATTTATTACATAAATAAAATGTGCTTTAAAATATTTCCTCCATTTTAATCACTTATTTTGTGCTTGGTGTATAATTATTGACGAAAATGCTTCTTTAACAAAAATATATTAAGGTAGTTTCGTAATTTGTAAACTAAATGTGAAAAATAAAGCGTAATTATATTCTCATGAAATCAATTTACTTACTCAATTATTGTTCTGAAATTTCAATTGCAAAATATCAAATAGTTTTTATAGCATTGTTCCAATGAAAAGAACAGATTTTATTCATATAAAATTTCTCATATCAAGCACAGATAAAATTTTCAGTTTAATCATAATCTTTTGATGAAGCAAAATAAATACATTTGTATTGGGCAATATAATATTAATTTACTTTTGTTCTGTATTTAGAGAATGCCTGAAAATTAGCTATTTTAAATAATTATGCTGAGATTTTGTGAAAATTCATAATATTATAATTACCTCGTTATAAAATAAAACTTATACAATATTTATGTTTCACAAATCGTGTATTTATTTTTGCGAAAATTTGTTATTTTAAAAATATATGCTGAGAATTTGTGAAAATTTATAGCATTATAATTGTTACGTTATACAATAAAACTTCTACATTTTTTATGCCTCACAAATTTTGCATTTATTTTTACGTAAGATTTATATTTATATTTGAGAATTGTTAATCAAGGATATTAATGTTTATGTTTTATCTAAGAACTTGTTCTAATACGGCATGAATTTGAAATTTTTATTAATTTATCAACTTATATAATCCAGTTATAGGTCTTCAAATAAAAACATTATTACTCAATTGTATATCACAATCAATTAGATGTGTAATTTCTTAAATACATGATATATGTGTTAACATTATTATTTTCTTTTATATAGTATATTAAATGTCAATTTTTTATTTTAAAGGAATTAGCAAACGTTTTAGTAAAGCTTTAACATTTCAAATTGCTATTCATTTAAAAAACATTTGTTAGAGATATTTATTTAAAAAAAGGCCGGTAGTGATTTTTCCATTTATTTTTCTTTCAAGGCAATAAAATCCAATTATTCTCTTAGGCATATGAGTACTGAATTTCTTTTACTTTTTTATCAGTCTTCTAAGATTGGGATTTCAATTGACATCTGAACACCTCTAATCAATTTCAAGGAAATAATAAGCCGTTATCTGCCTTCAATCACATGAATAAAAATAGCTTTTGATTATTTTCAAAAGATTGATTTTTTTTTACCATTACATATATCATTATATACATATACCTTTATTATAATAGATTTTGATTATTTCCAAGTTATTGATTTTTTTTACCATTACATTCATTACCAATTCACAGAATTCACATACAAATTGTGCTAATAACTAATTAATCTACCATTGTGTAATTTTATGATAATCTGCTAAATAAATAAACTTCATGATAATCTGTTAAATAAATAAAATTATAATAAAACATTTATAATAAGTACTTTATTTTTATAAATAAAAACATAATCTGAATATATTTTGGGCTGTTTTGTTACCGTAAGTTAAATTATCAAATAAGAAACAAAGTAGTTTTCATAAAATGTTATAACCACTTCAAAAGATATGAAAAAAATCATTCTAATAATCTTTTCACAGTAGGTAATTTTTCAACTTAATTTGTTAAGTTTTAACTATAGTAATTATATAGCGAGTAACTTTTTTAATTATTTGAAAAGTAAGTCATTTTGAAAAATGGAATGTTTGAGTTACAATGTAATGCATTCCAGGTGGAGGACCCATTGTGGCTGTTCTCTTGGAATACGATGCTTTGCCCGTCATTGGACATGCATGTGGTCACAACTTGATTGCAGAAGCTGGATTAGCTGCTGGTGTAGCAATTAAAGCCGCAATGGAGGCAGATTCTGCTTTAAAAGGAAAAGTAAAATGATAAATTTGCACTTTTTGAAAATTATTATTATATGATAGCAACAATTTCGTCATCTTAATTCCAGGACATTTAAAATAAATATATGAGATGTGAAAAAAAGACAAGTATTTGAAACATTACTTTTAGTTTGTATTCTGAGATAAATATAAATTTAATAAAATTTACTAACATTTTCTTGTTACTAAATCATCAATCTGTTTGGATTTAGGTATGGTTTTTTTCCTTCTTTTATTTCTAGTGATTTTAATTCTCTTTTTATAAACTATTAAAAGAGAAAGATATAATTGCATGTATCAGCGAGTAAAATGATTTTATAGAACAATTGTAACTATAGAAAACAATAACATTAATTAAAGACAAAATATTTTTCAGTTATGATCTTTCTTCCCTTCAAAAATTATATTTTTTTCCAGCAAATTTATAAGGCAGAAATAATTAAGAAAAATACCAACATTTTGGCAAGAAAACAATCCTTGTCCTAGAGTGCCCAAGAAACCTCCCCTCTACAATAGCTAGGCTACGTACTGGACATTTTAAGGTCTTGAAAATATCACCAATTGGTGTTAATCTTATCCCCACTGCAAGTACTGTCCTCAATCCCAACAGACGCCAGAACATATTTTCAACTGTTAAGCCATAATTCGCCGCATCCTCTTTTTTCTTGGAACACCATCAATCGAGAACCACCATGGCCTCCGAGGCCCAGAACTGGCAGACCTCGTCACCAGGACTTTTGGAGAAATATAAAATTCATTTGCACTTTGCACCTTTATGGTCACGACAACAACAATTAAGGAAAATATGCTTTCATTTTGTAAAAGACCCTACCTTATTTGGATTTACCCCATTACATAAACAAATTAATCGTCACTCTTTTTGATCACTAATGTAAAAAATAGCAAAATCATTTTAATTTAAAAATGATCACCACCTTTGTATAGATTCACATATTTAAATTAAGAAACGCGATGTAAAATTGCAGTTGACAAAAATGTCTGTTTTCCTTTTTCAGATTGTTATTTTGGGAACTCCAGCCGAAGAAGGCGGGGGTGGGAAAATAAAGATGATCAAATTAGGAGCATTCAAAGATATCGATGTGGCGATGATGGTTCATCCCACAAGATTCACGTCATATTTTCTGCCACACATCGGAATGCTCAGAGTAAGTGATCCTTTAAAATTATAACTACCTAGACAGAGTTATTGTTGAATAATTAGATTGGATTATTCAATAATTTTAATAAAAACTTTATTGCACATTTTTACCGTGTAAATTACTTCAAACTGAAGGTAAGATTTCGAAATATTTTATGAAATGACATAAAAGCAAAACTATTTAGTTATGCTACAAAGCACTAACTATTGTATTATGTCATTCATTAACATATTTATACAGTTATATAATATCTCATAAACTCCACATTCATTCCTAATCATATAAAAAAAGACTTAATTTTACAAGGCAAACTTCTGAGAGAACATGCGGCTTTTTTTTAATATTTTGAGTCATTTACTAGACTTTTGATTTACAACTTTTACTTAAATTCTAATGTGACATATTTATTTTTTATTCTGTACTTTAAAATAATTCCAGTATTATTGTGGGAAGAGTAAATTCATAGTGACACAGTAACAAATCTGTTCATAACCAAAAAAAGCTTTAAAAGAATTAACGAAAAAGTGCCTATTAAACTTTAAAAAATAGGTTTATCATGATTTTGGAATGAGTAAACAATGGTAGTATTGTGAGGACTGACTGCAAAATAGAGAAAAGGTTGTAAGAGATAATTAGGTATTATCTTCAGGGATAATTGATTCAACTTTCAGATAAAAGAGACAAATTTATTACAAATAAATTAACAAATAAAATTGGTACTAAAAACATAAATAAATGTCGATTTTATTATCAACCATAGTCTATTATAGTGTAAAATATAATTTTCAAATATAAACCCTCCCAAACATTTTTTAATTTGTAATAATCAAATTATTAAATGAAACTTTGATCCTACCTCTTTTTATTGTATTTTTATTTAATTTTTATTTTGATAAACGATTAAAAAACTTTAAGCCATTAAACTTAAAACTATTTTGAAATATAATATTGATATTTTTGTCCCTCAATAATTTGTTATAATTACAATATAAATTAAAACTTTCTAAAATTGATTTAATACTAATCATTATTGACAGGACTCTAGAATAATCAGAAAATCTTATGATTTAAAGCTCAGAATAATATCCGAAATTTATTTTAAATATCTAGAAGATAATGATAAATTATCAATATTAAACAAAAACTATTACCGACTGCACAAAAGAGTTATAAAAATAATTTGTCCATGTAAATTATCCTAAGTAAATTATTTTGTATTAATTATTTCAATTGCAAACAAACAATTTAAAATGAATTATGAAATAGATAAAATTTTATCATATTCATCTTTAAAAATAGCAATGTTTTGTCTACATGCATATAAAAAAAGGCATTACTTTCAGTGTTGCGTGGATTTCAAAGGAAGAGAAACGCATGCATCTGCGTTTCCCTGGGAAGGTTTGAATGCTCTCGATGCTGCCGTGACTTTCTACCAAAGCATTGGATTGCTGAGACAGCAAATAAATCCTTCTCACAAGTTGCACGGTATGATGATGACAGTTTTATACATATGCATGAACTCTAAAAATTTATTCGGTATATTTTTCCGAAAAATTTGCTGAAAATATATTATTATATTCTTCATATATCAAAAAATTTTTATAATTATATTACAATACATACTCTTTTAAAATAAAAGTAAATTAGTCTTAAAAATTTCCATGAATGAGTATTTTCTTGAGATAAAATTTTGATAATCATCAAGAATGCTGAATACCTTTTTTTCAAGATTCCTAGTGTTCAGTTCGAACTAGTAGGATCTCCCCCCCCCCCCACTGTCGACCATTGCGACTCTTTCTCGTCACCAAATTAAGTACATGCTTTTAGAACGGGAAATTTCCCAAAGTTGCAAAATACATATTTTGGAAACATTTAACTCACATAATAGCATAATCTAAAAAGTATTACTGGAAAAGGAATAAAAATCTGTTATATTGGGTTTGTCTTCTCTCCAAAACAACCGGTAAATAGATAAGTAAATAAAAAGAAGGCACTTACTTCATAAGACGTCAAGCTCACTTGTCGAAATGTCGGTGATATTTTCTGTTTGATGCATTCGTTGTATAAAGTGTTAAATTTGAATATAATGGGTTACACGAAGTTCTGGGGTGATAGTTTTTTCGCCATTTCATTTGCTTGGGTGTGTCTGTAATCCGTGTACGTTAATTTCACATTTCAATGAAACTAATTTTGTAAAACGGTGCTATGGTAAAGTAAAATGGTGACTAAATTTAAACTACATAATTAATTTGTCAAAAAATGGCATTTATCAATGCTACAATATAAAATGATTTATTGTCATGCATATAATTCCTTGTAGAAAAATTCCGACTGCAAACTAGTCTTGCCACGATAAAGCTTTTTTTTTTATTCGTCAAAATATTATTTTTCATTTATCTCCAGAAAATACTCAGTTTAATCAAAAGTAAAATAATTTGCAACGTTTTTCTTATTATCAAATGTGAATTTGCAAAAACAAATTTTTTTTCGAATGTCCGATTGCTACTAGGATTTAATAATTTTTATTCCATTGATTTAAAAAAAAGATTATACGTGATACTTTATTCATTTAAAAGAAGAATTTAATTAAGAAGTATAAAAATCTTCGAATTGAAGCGTAGAATTCAAAGTAAAACAAAAACTTCAAAAAATTAGTTATTATGTTTAGAATTCATATTTTAGTGGAAATATAAAAATATTTACATAAAGCTCAGGTTTTTAAGTCAATATATTTTTATTTTTACTTCCAAAAGCTTCAGAATGGATTCCTGATGTGAAAAAATATATAAAGTAGAATGCAATTTCTAAATAGTATTTGCTGTCACATTAAAATATGGGATAGTTTATTTATTTATAAACATTAAAAGAAAATTTATTATTAATCATAAAGTGGTTGTTTCTTTCGTTACATTTGAGATCATGACTAAGCAACTTTATTTCGATTCTCATTTGTCTAAAATATCCATGATGTCAGATAAATTTCATTTACGTCACACGTCGTATTGCGAAGGCGTCGAAAATCCATCTTGTCGATGAACTTGTTGCTGCCTTCAAATCACATTATTCGAGTGGCAGCTAACAAGGCGAAGTTCACCATAGAATGCTTAAAACATAAATAAAGTTCATTTTGTTTATAAACCGATTTCATATATAAGGACTAAAGAATCAATTTGAGATGCTGTTTTCCATTCATTCAGGCTATTAACATGTTGTCATAGAACAGAAGAAAACAAAATGAAAAACACAAGACGAAGCATCCAGTTTATGGTTAGATTAAATCAGCAAAACCAATTTCAATTTTTAAAAATGGTGAAAATGTGCTTTGGGTCCCCTGCTTGGCGCATTTTCAAAAAGTCACCAACTGGCGCGTTTTTGCGTGTTGTCTCCCGGATTTGAATGCTTCAAGAGACACTACACAAAAACGGCGTTTCTATGGCGATGAAACCGAAATCCGTGTTTTTAACGAAATTCATCGTTGGTATGGCAACGAAAACAAAAACAATGGTTTTTTACGAATTGTTTAACAAAAAATACACATATAATTGTATAACAAAAAGGCAGGATTGCCACAAGAAGTGCATTTAGAATGAATTAGTCAGGGTTACCACGCTTTCCATGTCTATCGCCCATTTGGCGAGAAAGGGGTACCCAAACCACAGATTAACTTTAAAAATTTCATTAATTTCCATAATTCTAAGTTTACAGTAGCATTGTTTGAAAACAATCCATTTTAAATCTTAAGACTAATGCCTTGCTTACGCTAACATTACTTGTTTATTTATAATTATTTTGCTCTAGGAAATAGTTAGTTTTAATGTTGGCTAAATGAAATTTCTGCTATAAATCTGCTTACAATTATTAAATTATTGTAATGAAATAAGGTACATTTCCACTATATTCCCGCTTTTGATAAATGCCGTAACGGGAAAGAAAAAATCTTGTATTATTGCGAAAAATAATTCATTTGCATTATGTATTGCTTAAAAAATTTATTTTTTCAGTTAACTACTAAAAAATAATACAAACATTTTATACTTACATTTTGTAAACTACATAGTTATCCCTTATTGAAAACTTATTTAGACGCCAAAGTTTCCTTTCTTTCAGAAACTGGTTAGCAATCGCATCGGTGATCGATTGCGTAAGTATAATGGAATAATACCTTTTTTCAATGAAAAAAAATTAAATTTTGCTGTATTTGTCTTTTTTTTTTTTTTTTTTTTTTTTTTTTTAATAATTTGTGACTGTAACACTCCTTTTAACCGACAAAAGTATCAAGCAATATTTTGCCCTAACTAACTTTAGCTTTTTTTTTTTTTTTTTTATCATTTAGCTTGTTTATCACATTTTACTCGTAGTCAATTTTTTAATCAAAAAAATTGCATTTAGAATGAATTAAATTTAAAATAAAATTTTGAGAAAATAAAATCATCGTATCTATTTCTTATTATATTCGCTTCACTATAAAAAAGCATGTTATTACTTTAGGATCAAAAGCGAGATATAAGTAAAAAGTACTGATATAATTAAATTTATTATAATAATCCACACACATTATTCTTATTACATCTCATCGATTAATTTTAAATGTATTTAAATAATATCAGAAATCTGAGAATGTATTTATCGAATATTTTTCTTAAAAATAATTTTATATCTAAAAATAATATACTGAAATAGTTCAGCGACAATCATTTTTTTAAATATATTATTTCTTTGTAAAAGCAATCATCACTGAAGGAGGAACAGCTCCAAATATAATTCCTGCTGACACACAGTTAAAACTGTTTATTAGAGCTCCTACAAAAAAGGAAGAAAATGATTTAAAAACTAAAGTAGAAAACTGCATAAAAGGTGCTGCGCTATCAACTGGATGCACTTATTCGGTAAAGTACGATGAAGAAACATCCTACGACCCTCTTATTGAAAATCCAATTTTGGGAAACCTTTTTGGACGTTTTGCTGAAAGACTCGGTTAGTACTTTTTTAATCTTTTACAATATTCTTAGTAAAAAATCAATTTATAATTGTTATAAAAGAGAATTTATATAGATTATTCTTAACTAGATTTATATAGATTATTCTTTTATTGTTTATTTTTACTAGAAAATAATAATTTCTTATTGTTTACTTTTACTAGATGATAATATTTTTTATTATTTGTTCTTATTTATTATAAAATAAAAAATTGATCCTCTAAGATTAATTTTTTATTGTGTAATGTGTTATTTAATTTATCATAAGCAGAATATATGATTTTTTTACAATTTAGCAGAAATTAATTCTGCACTTAGAAATTGAGTAAAGTTTACTATAAAATCTGGAATCTTTTAATTTAAATAAAAAAAATACTATTAAGGAAAAAATGAAATCATAAGAAAGGATTGAAAAAATATGAACAAAGAACACTAAGTTAATTTTATTAAACTTTATTTGCTGTCTCTACTGCATCATGAATTGATCAATGAGTGTTTCCCATATTCTAGAAGGAAAAAGTAAAACATAGTTTTCTTTTCTTAAAGTTTTCCTTATTATTTCATTATATATCATTTATTTATACTTTCAATAATTTCTCAAAATACTTTTGAGATATGGCTAATTACAACTTGTTAAATGTATAAGCCAATAAAAGTTATTCTGCAAATTTTTGCAACATTCTGCAAGCGAAAAGCTTTTAAATCATGCATACACATGAAAGAATGCTGTTTTCACTAAGTTTTATTTTTTAAAAAAATTTAAAGTGCTTAATTTAAGAATTTGTTCGAAAGTGAGTTAGTACCCATATCATACACTTATTAACCATTATTTGTTTCTTGTAGGTTTACCAAAGGTGGATATCAGTACAATGAAAGAGATCCCAGTTGGATCAACGGACATGGGTAATGTGTCTCAAGTAGTTCCTTCCATTCACCCAGTCTACGACATAAATACCGAAGCAGCCAATCACACCAAGGACTTCACTGAAGCTGCTGGATCTCCTGATGCTCAAGAACCCACCCTCATTGCGGCGAAAGCGATGGCCATGACTGTTTTGTCTTTGTTTAGAAACCCAAGACTTGTGAATGAAGCTAAAGTACAGTTCGAGACACAAAGAAATGTCGTTTAAGATTTTTGAAACTTACACTGTGTGTAAACACTTAAATAATTAAAACAGAACTTTTTATTCGTTTCGATAATATCATCCTCATTCAGATGTTTGAAGACATAAAACAAAAGTTTTGAATATTGTTTATGTATACATGTTTGCATCAATTACAGAAGGAAACTATATAGATAATGTATGCCTTTAAGGTTATTAAGAATTATGACTACCATAAAATATAAACAAACGCGTTCAATCAGCAAAAACAGAAATATTTTCCATTCAAAACTACTATGGGGATGGAAATTTTTAAACTATTGATCCTGTCTCAAAAGTTAATCTTGATACGTAAGAAAAGTCAATTATAAAGTATGCGCATAGCTCTCGAAGATACCTTGTTATATAAATTGCTTTTTATAAGACCTCATAAATAGCTATTTTAAGAAAATGTAAAAAATAGCAATTTTTAAAGTAAAATTTGTAACTCCGCAAAGTAAGTTCAATGATACATGCACAATCTCTAATATTGTAATATTATCTAAATCACAAGTTATGAAACCGCTAATTCAGTGAAAGATGTTGCAAAAAGTTACAGATAATATTATTAGTATTGAAAACACTTTATCAATGCTAAACATGAGCTCGCAAAAATTATATTGACTTCAAAAATACAATTTAAAAGGCATACAACACAGACACCAACATAGCCAGCTTCAAAAGGAAGTGTTGACTAAATTGGTACAAAGTTTAGCTTTTCTGCCATGGTCAAAGACGAATGTCTAAACTAAGCCATTACAACCCAAAACCATTACAAATTATAAATATTTAACAAAATATATACCAGACCAGATATAAAATTAAAGATGAATAATCAGCATATAAATATAGAGAAAAAGTTAAGTTTTCCTGAAATAATGTACACAATTTTTTTATTCTTAATTCTAAATTATATAAATTGCAAAATAATTGGCGATGTTTTGGCGAGAAAACTTGACAATAGTTGGCGAGATTTTTGGCACTTGGTGAGAAACAGATACTTCTGGAAACATTCATCAACTAATCTCTAACGAGGTAGCATAGAAGCTTCCAGAACTTTGGCGAAACTGATAGATTTCTAGGCCAAGTCAAATATAATAGCAAATCATAAAATATAATAGCAAATGAAAATCTTAATACATTGATTTTTTTTCAAAGTTAAGTTTTTTAAAGTTATTTTCAAATCAATATATATAGTTAAAACCTTTTCATATGAGAAAAATTTAGTCCTTTGTGTAAAAAAGGAAATTAGTAACTAACTGAAATCATATACTTTTCCTTAGTATAATGTATTTAAACAAACTATATTAATATATATAAGTAAATTTTAAAAAAACTTTTATTATATTTTTTAATTTTATTTTACTTTTTTGTTAGACTTAAAATTATAAGAAATACATTTTTGAAAATTAAGGCTTATGAAATCACAGGAAAATATTTTATTTCTGAAGTTCAAACTATTTGTCTGTGCATACCCTGAAAGGAAATTAAGAAGCATGTTCTCAGTGAAATTAAAAACAATGCATACATAAACAGAACAACGAGCAAAGCTTCTGTAATGGATATTATATGCATATTTCCATTCAAATTTTGTTGTGTGTGATTAAATTGATTTAATAAATGATGCTCTAATTTAGTTTTAAGCAGAAATACGGATATTCTTCCATTTTTTTCTTCCATTTGTGTATTCCTTTAAAGTTATTTTGTAGTAATTGTATGTTATACAAGTCTTCAAAGAATTTATAGGCAAAAATAAACTGAATGGCATCTTCGTTTCACACAATAACCTATTTTTTAATTCTATTAAATATATCTCTTCTTTATTGATCTAATTTCAATATTATTAAGAAAGATGTACACATTTCATCCCAATAAACAACGTTTATTTATTATTAAATGTTGATTGGAAATTCATTCTTTCTATAGTAAATGTTTCATATGCTGTTCTGCTGTGCATAAAAACTTGCTTATAGTTTCAAATAAATTGAAAAAATTATTTGTTTTATAAATAGTTAACTTTTTATATTTATAATCTTTAATATTTTATTGTGTTATTCGTTAACTATTTTGATTGATTAAGTTGAATTAAT